>JASDQU010259112.1:0-15762 GCA_032191745.1 Picea mariana
ATATTACATTGTAATATGGGATTACCATATTACAATGTAATATGGTAATCCCATATTACAATGTAATATGGCATTACCATATTACATTGTAATATGCCATTATCATATTACATTGTAATATTGCATGACCATATTACATGGTAATACCATATCTTGTGTATTTTTTTTTTTAAACTTAAAGGACACGTCGCAATATCGACGATAGTTTGTCAGAAGCCAATTTTTATTTTGAACAACCGTGGCAATAGAGACAAACGTTTGTCGCAATTTGCCACGGTTTTTCGTCGCACATACAACATCTACGTCATAAGTTTGGTCTTGGCATAAATTTTTGTAGCTATTGCCACGCTTTTTCGTCACAATTTGCTACGGTTTTGCGTCGCACATACATTATCTGCATCATAAGTTTTTGTCTTGGCATAAATTTTCGTCGCTATTGCCATGCTTTTTCGTCGCAATTTTCCACGGTTTTGCGTCGCACATACAACATCTACGTCGTAAGTTTTTGTCTTGGCATAAATTTTCGTCACTATTTCCACGCTTTTGCATCACAACTTTCCACAATTGTTTAACATTGAGATGACACATGGAGAGCTAATTTCGTCATTGTTTCCATGAACACCTAGTTTGTGGATATAACAACAAAAAAAAGTCTTGGCTTTCGTGGAAATTGCGACGGATAAGTGTGGCAATAGCAATGAAAAACCATCGCAAATTTGGTCATATGTACTAGTGCCTGTATAAAAGAAGTCTCCATCTATCCATGTGTATCTATCACTTTGTTTAATTATCCTTTTCTTTTCTTTGGATGTAAAAGAAGGAGGTAACATTCCTGATGATAAATAGTTAGCTATATCGGCATACCATGGAGTTTTAACTTAAATGGAAAATAGGTATTCATCAGGAAAATTATCTGAGACAGGAACAATCTCACCAGAAATGTTTAATTGAGATAGGAAATCAGGCACTTGATTTTCCTTTCCAGGTCTATTTAAGACAATGATGTTGAATTCCTGCATCAATAACGACCATCTTGTTATCCTGCCATTAGTAATAGGTTTTTTCATGAGATATCTTATGGCATAATGATCTGTATGGATAAAGAATTCATAACCAGTGATGTAGTGATGAAATTTATTCACAACATGTACTACTGCCAACATTTCCTTCTCAGTGACTGTGTAATTCAATTTTGCAGGGGTTAAATTCTTGCTAATGAAGTAAATAACATAAGTCATAATATTTTGTTTTTGACCCAATGATGTGCCTATTGTAGTATCTGATGCATCTCAAGATATGTGGAATGGAAAAGCCCAATTAGGCCCTCTTAAGATAGGTGTTGTTGAAAGCTTTTCCTTGAGTTTCTGAAAGGAAATTTGACAATTAGTATCCCAATGAAAATGTACATCTTTTGCAAGTAATTTGAATAATGGAAAAGCTATTTTACTAAAATTTTCAACGAATTTTCGGTAATAGCCTACATATCTAAGAAAACTTCTCACATCCTTCTGACTGATTGGTTCTGATAGGTTCACAATGATTTGTGTTTTTGTAGGATCCACTATAATCCCTGATCATGAAATATGATGACCCAATACTATTCCTTTAGTTAACATCATGAAAAAAAATTCATTGCTGAGAGACAAATTTCTTTCTATGCATCTTTTTAGGACTTTTTCCAATTTTTTCAAGGAATCATCAAAAGAATTACCATACACAGAGAAATCATCCATGTATACCTCTACACATTCATGTATCAAATCAACAAAAATAACCAGAATTGCTCTTTGAAAAGTAGTTGGAGCATTACATAAACCAAGAGGTAATACCTTATAATAATATGTACCCCAGGGGCATGTAAAAGTAATTTTATCTTGGTCTTCTAATGCTATTTTTATTTGATTGTAGCCACTAAATCCATCTAGGAAGGAAAAATATGTTTTCCCAGCTAGTGCATCTAAGACTTGATCTATGAATGGTAACGGAAAATGATCTCTAAGTGTTGTCTTGTTTAACTGTCTATAATCTACATAGATTCTCCATTTTCCATTCTTCTTAGTTATAACAACTAATGGAGAAACCCATTGACTGTCAGAGATAGGGTAGATAAATCTTACCTTTAATGATTTTTGCAATTCTTCTTTAACTACCTCTTTCAACATTGGATTCATTCTTCATTGAGGTTTCCTTAGAGGTCTTATGCTATCATCTGTGTAGATATGATGAGTGCATGTCTCAGGATGAATTCCCTGCATATCAGTGTATTCCCAAGCAAATTCTTTATGATATTTATTCAATAATGCAATCAATTGTTCTTCCTGAGATGGTTCAAGATTTGCACCAATATTCAAATATTTCCCAGGACTGATTTCAATTATTTTTCTTTGAGCATTTTTTATTGAGTTAACARGAAAAATGCCATTAAATGATGATTCTAAAGAATGGATTGTGCAATTTTCCTGAAAATTTTGTCCTAAAACCTGATCCGCAACAATGTATTGCATGTTTCTCAATTGTTTCGAGATATCTGGTTCAGAAATGAAATAGTCTAATAAATCTTCATTATTTTCCTCTCTAAAATCAAAATCTTGATTAATACTTAAGATAGGTTGAATCACTTCTTCCTGTTTTTTTTGTTTTTTTTTTCATCAAGCCATGGAAATTGATCTATTACAGAAGGTGTTTGAGCAGGAGGATAAAGTGTGATCTGTTTCCTTTCAATTCCATGTGAAATAATCATATTCCATGTTCTACAACCAATGAAAACATCAACTGTGGCCAACTAAGGTCTTCCAAGAATCAATGGATGGCCTCCTATATTAGATTCTAGTTGAATAACTAAGAAATCTACTGGATACTCCCAAGAATCCAAAGAAACTGTGATATCTTCAAGTATACCTTATGGCACTACTTTAGATCTATCAACTAATTCTAGGACTATAGTGGTTGGTCGAAGATTTTGCAGATTCAAATATGTCATTGTCTTTAATGTCATCACATTAATAGATGCTCCTAAGTCAATTAATGTTTTCGAGATTGAAAAATTGTTGATTGTTATTGTTACCATTGGAATTCCCGGGTCAACATATTTTTCAACTAAAATAGTATTTGACATTAGGCTTGCTAAATTTCCAATTACATGAATTGTTGGTGGATCCTTCTTTCTTTTGCTAGTTTTCTTTGAACATAATTCCTTGATTGCTTTTGTATAGATTGGGATATCTTTGATAGTTTGAAAAAATGAATTTTCACACAGACATTCTTTAATTCATCTAAGACATCAAATTCAGGAAGACAAATTGATAGTTTTTTCTTAACTAACCTTTCTGGAAAAGGAGGTGTTTGGGTATTTAATGTTTTAGTCTTCTAAATTTGATTGTCTATTGGTAATTTTTATGTGCTAGGAATCTTCTCTTCTTCTGTTTGTTCTTCTATAATAATAGGAGAGTTCAGAGTCCTTTTGTAAATCTTTCCCAGACCTTAAATGGATGTTTTGAAGAGAAAGGATTGAGTATGTAGAAAACAATGTTCCTTCATCGATGTTATACATGGGTTTTCCACTTTGTTATTAGGATTTGATACTGGCTGGGATGGTAATTGAGTTGGTATGGGTGTGTTGGTTCTGAAGCCTGATTATCTTACTGATTTAGAGGTATTTTGTTTTCATCCATGTTTATACCCCATGAAGACTTTACACCCCAGAAGTATGTACACTCTTCCATGCAGGGGAGTGCAGAGGGGGGAGTGTTTATTGCCTTGTAAATGTATATTGTAATTTCATGGTAAATCTGGACCGTTCATTATAAGGTTGCAGATATAACGGTAGAAATTATGTTAGGGTTTTTTTCCCTAGAAGGCAACCCTATGTTGTGAGGGAAATGTATTGCGGCTATGCATTATGGTGAATATTGTATTCTAAGAGAGGAGACTATGAGGGAAAGAAGAGGAAGTTACAACAGGTTTGGAGTAGGTTGTAGACCTTCATTTACTGGATAATAATAAAGGAAGGACCTGGAAATTTCTCTGGTGGACGTAGCCCACACTGGGTGAACCACATATATCTATGTCTCTATTGTATTGTGTATCTTTTGTGGTTTATTTCCGCATTTGTTTTATTTTATTGCTCCGTGGTCCTGTTTTTATAATAGGGTGGAGGTTTGTTAGATGGTAGTTTAAATTGTTGAGGTTGGGTTAGTTGTGGTGCAGGCATTGATTGCTGAGAATATGAATTTTGTGGTTGATTCTACTGGAATTGTTGATAAGGAAAGGGTTGTTGTTGGTATGGATGTTGGTATGGCTGATTTCCATAAGCATATCCTTGCCAACCTTGAGGAGGTTAGTTTTGGTTATGCTGAGGAGGCCAAGCTTTCCAAGGCATAGGAGCATTCCATGAATTTTGAATAGGAGATTGAAAATTCCGAGGAAACTATTAAGAGAATTGAGGAGCAGAATTTTGAGACATACCTTTAAAATGTGGCTGCAAAGGTCTTCTTGGTGCTAAGTTGTAAATATATTCCATTCCTTATCCTTATTCCATGTGAGTAGCCTGCAATTCTTTCAACTTTGGACAATCATCAGTTGCATGGTTATCTGTACACAATCCACAAATCTGAATGTTGTCTAAAGGACAGTCTTTCAATGCATGTTTCTTCCTACACTTAGCACAAAAGATGGATAATACCTGATCTTGTTCATGCTATTTCCTTTTAGCTTTTAATGTGTCAATTTGTGAGCCAAGTGAATTCATGATATCAGTTTTAAAATCCTCAAATAGATTCCCCATTTATGATTTAGTTACACCATTTGAAATTGATTTGGTTGCCTTAGTCACAATATCTCGTTGTCCTCGACCTCTTTTATCTTTTCCTCTTGAATGTTTATTACATAATTCAACAATTTTAGCAAAAGGCAAGTGAAAAATATCCCCTGCCCCCATTAGATTAAGAGCATCCAAATTTTCATGTAAAATTCCCTTTAAAAAGATAGTACGTATGACATCTAAAGGAAGATTAGTTTGCTTAGAATTTTGCACATTATAGAGAATTTTTTCCAGATATTATTCTAGGCTTTCATCTTCACTTTGAGACATTTAAAAAAAATCTTCTTTAGAGTCTTTTGATTTACAATAGGGTTGATATTTAGAAAGAAATTGCTTTTTCATGTCATCCCAATATACTATGGTTTATTCTCCTAACCCCATGAACCATTTCAAAGCATATCCTTTCAAAGTTGCAAGAAATAAACAAAGTTTTTAAGCATCATTGGTATATCCATATGTTCGACAAGCGATATCAAATTCAAACATGAAAGCATCAGGATATTCAGTAGACATACCAAAGAAATTTGGAAGAACAGATGGAGGAATATTCTTCATTTTTATTTCATCTCCTAAGAGGGTTGGTGTATCGACAATTGGAAATGCAAAAGTAGTTTTTTCTTCTTCCTCCTCTTCATCATTTCCTCCTCGTGTTTCTTCTCAATGTGATTCTCTGTCCTCTTGTTCTTTCCTTTCTCTTTCTTCATTTCTTTTTCTTTCTAATTCTCTTTCACGTTCTTGTCTTTCTCTTGCCTCCCTCTCTTGTCTATCATCTTCTGACATTGTAAATAAGTCTTTTGTAGTACAATCAAATACTTTTGTTGGAAAAAGAGGTTGCTCTATTTGTTTTTTTTTCCCTATAGAGGATGTTTCTTACTGTGTTTGTTTCTTCTTTACTTCATGAGCCAAAACGACTTGTCTTTCTATGAGAGTTAACCTTTGTCCTGAACGTTGTTTTTCTTCTAATTCTTCCAAAGTGATTTTTCCAGCTGTTGGTGTAGTGAATTTGTTTTTCTCAGTTGTAGATGTTCTTTCTCCCACTGATGGTTGATTAGTTTTACATGGTTTTTGTTTAAAAAATCTACCTTTGTCATCTCTACATTTAGACATAAAGAAATATAACTAAAATTAAAAACTGAATTTTGTTTCTGTGTTTTTATGTTTTTTTTTTTTTACTACTTATTAAAATGTTCGTTCTAAGTCTATCTCTAAATGTGTCTCCCCGAAAACAACAAAAAAATGTTGGTCTCCAATCTACTGATGTAAATTAGAGTTTATTTGATTTTCAATCTGGTGTTTGTAAGACTTAGAGACACATCCAAAATGTATGGACTTAGAGATAAATTTAGTTCTTTAAATGGAAATAATTCAAAAGATAATCTAAGTGTTGAGTATGAAAGAAATTCTAAGCTTCTTTACATAAGGTTTATTCATAGATCTCTTACCATTAATCATCAAGCTAAAGTAAAAGCATTCAACGAATATTAAGCAGGGATGATTTTAAGGATGGAAATTTGTTTTAAAATGTAGAAACCTTGGAGATTCTTACTAATCCTTCATATGTCAACTATAAATGTTTGGCGATATTTTTGTAAAAGTATTCAAATTCCTAGTTATTTTATATAGTTTTTATAAAATTTTGGCGATTTTTAAGGTAAAATAATTTTATCCTATAAAATTTGGGTGAATCGTTTTTAAAATAGTGAATCTCGTTTTTGGAAAAACCATGGAAAATTAGCCCATGAGCGAAATTTATCCCCTAAAATCATCCATGATATTAAGCATTCAAATCAGTAAGCATTCAAACTAGTTTAGAGGCTTGTAAATGTCAGAAAGACTAAACCCTCTTACAAGATATGCATTCTTTTCTTTCCCACATTCATCAACAACATAAATAATTTTGAAATCAAGTAAAACACAACATCATTACTTACAAAAAAATGTAAACTGAACTAAAGTTCATACCAAAATTTACTTGAAAAGAATGAAAAAGAAGAAGTGTATTAGCTTGGCAAAGGGGGCCCTCCAATGCTTTGCTTGTACACCTAGAGTTGTCTCAGCTAATAAGGAAATTCCAGCAGCATTCACATAATAATCTCATAAACATAATCAAGAACAAAACACCAAATTGATCTCAAGACTAAAAATTCAGAGTTTTCTTCATCAACATCAGATGTCATACTAGTCCATGTATTGAAGTCTTTATACAAGAATTTTGAAACTGAAAATGCTAAGAAGTCTCCTAAGATGATGATCAGATCCATAAAATATGCTAGGAAAGTCGAATACCCCCTTCAGATCCATTAAATATGCACAAATCCCAAGAAAATCTAAAATTGTCCATGATTTTCTGCTAAAACAGGGTATTTTCTACTGAAGTGGCCCTGTTTGACCAGCATTGACCAAGCACTTGGAAAGATCAAATATCAAACTTGATAGGTATTCATCCATCCTTGTACATAAAGGATCATGACACATGTCTCTGATTTCGTCTAACTATCCTGAAAGTACACGAACCTTGGAGCAATTATGGGATTTAGTCAAATCCTGTAATTTCTGATAAATTTTTAATTTTAATGCTAAAAATTCAAAAATTCAATTCTTAAGCTAAGGAATGATAAATGTACTTTTCATAGTTTTTTTTATGGAAAATATGGAATAAAATGAAGGAAAAATGGATGGTTTTGGAGACAAGAGTATGGTTTATGGAGTGAAACGAAGCATAAAAATGTACTCAACAGTGCCAATACTCATGGCCACCCAAATTTGGTTTTCTCTAACACCTATACAATGTAAGTAGAAATATTGGAAGGTCATCCTTCCTTAATGGAAAATCCATTGTCTGTCCTTTATGAAAACATGCATTTCCTCAAAGAAATTCCACGTAATGTGCTCACTGTGAGCACCTTTATTCCCAATCTCCCTAGATTGGTTATCGTACCCATGGTACTTTTTACTCTGGAAATTTTCTTGCAATGATTATAAATCAATCTTGACTGGCATAGAATTCCTCTCTCTATTGTTCAGATTCTTCTGCCCTAAATATTACCCCTCTTGGGTAGCAATGGCATAAAACAACCACTCAAAATTGTTTACATATCATTAGGGTAATAAAATATTTCCAGAAGGGATTCCTACCAATTCCCTTCATACCTTATGAAAATTAGGTATGAACATTCTTATACCTGATTTGGCGGCTAGCATCCTCTTGGATATTACCTTATCAATGGTGCTTTGTGGGGACTTTTAACAACATCCTCCTCATAGTTATCCTTTTCTTGAGGTTGTCCACCATTGGCAACTGTCTTTCTCAACAACTCTAATTCCTCTCTACCCATGTCATCCATCATGAATATATATTAGTTGTTAGGTAAAATAAAAATGCATGTATAATACATTTTAGTGAATAAAACTTTTTCATATATGTCTTAGTATATCTTTATACACTTCATTACATTATTCTTAATGTTTTCATGAGTGCACAAAACAATTCTCAATTGTTTCTAACGTCTTGCAACCATAAACACTATTATGTCAAAACACTTACCTGCATTAGTAAATCAATATCTCATACCATAGAGATACAATAAACAACCAGGAAGGAGTCAAGGAACTCTTCCTTGGTGCAACTTATTCTACACCACCCTATACTTTCAGTCCAACTAGGTTATTCAGATGCACCTCCCATGCTCTTCCCATAGTTATGCCCATATTCGTCGTAGGGTGCTTTAAAACTGCAAGGGTTGTTCAGGATCGATATATATTCTCTCTTCCTATCTGATCACTAGCAGGATCGAATTCTCTTCATCATCGTGTTAGCCCTTTTCCCATGAAGCCATTCCCTGCAATCACAGTCTAACACAGAGTGCTAAACTCTATCTTCCTTAACTGGCGCGGAGGAAATTGTTTTTCTCTCCATGTGACTAAGAGTTGTGACCTCGGATCTATTCTTTTCAGGCACTATCCTTTCAACTCCCATTTCCATGCTCTATGATCATGGATTAATCCCTTGTCTATAGGATCATCGATCCTTCTTGTGATCGATGATCATTGGGATGCCATTCTCTGATCTTGTTTAAAAGGTGGGATTGTATCAGATTCCTTACATGAGTTCTACTTCTTGGTCCTGCAACACAAAACCCTACACCTGTAATCATGAACCTTCACCTGCAAGTGCACAGTATCAACTACATGCATAGACTCATCCCTCTTCCTCTTGGAGGTATACACTACACATTACCATTAAATTATCAGAATGGGAAATATTCATTTATGAGTCTTTTATTCATCAAATGATGTTTTCAAAATGTAATCCAGGATTCTTATATATATAGATAGATATATATAAGCTTGTGGTTCACTGCTTAATTCTCAACAATCATTAAGGCTGTGACTCTATTCTCCTGACATATTTTGCACACAGTTCCTCCACAAGGAACTCCTTTAGTATGGAAATTCCTTATTTTGTATCCTTCACTATCTATGATAGCCTCAGTCTTGAGTTAGGTTCAGTTGGGAACCAAGTATTTCATAAGGAATATAAACACACATCTTTTTTATGCATCCAAGTTATGTATCCACACATATTATGGATTTAACTTACATCAATGATGTGATTAACCATATGCATAATCATAATCCTGTGTGTAGCTTCCATAGGTATAATTCACAAACTACATATGTCTCTACTTTAAAATCAGTCAACTTGTGATTGTTCACAATCATTCTCATGTGATCCTCAAAGGAATAATCATTTTCCTCTTATCATGACAATAGAGCATCCTTTCTCATTCACTCTTTCATCTATTTATACTAGTTTTTCCTAAGTAAATGGAACACATCCCCCTTAAGTTATCATTCAAAACAAAACTTTCATGACTCTTCAAAAACAGAGTAAACCATGCATACATGGTTTTCAATTAATCTTGGCAAGTCCATTTCTTTCCTTACATATCATTCATCAAGGCATCAATATTGTGCCTTTAGTATACATATATCCGTGCATCATACATGTGAATCACTTGCACATTTCACATCTTTCATACCTAATTGGTATTAATTTCAAGCTTCATATCAATAAGTTTCACAATGCATTAAATCCATGCACTCAAGCATATACACACGCAACCCAAACATTCATCATGCAGGCTCATTGCTTGCACCTTTTTCCATGTCATTCACACACATGGACATTTCAAACATCTAGATCCTTCTCCCAAGGATATTCCAATCGTCCTTATGATAATTCTCATAGGGATACTCAACACTGAGCTTCTCCTTCGGTTGAGAGCTTGTAGTCATTCACATGATATCCACCTAAAATTTTAATAGACTTAGTCATAACTATGTTTCCCTTTCTATGCGATAACAACTAGAAAGAAAACACTCTTGCCTCAAATTTCATGAAAACATTTCCCACTCATAAATATATTCTGAGCAATTATAATCATTCCTAAGGTAATAAAAAAACCAATCTAGCTTCCATCCGGTCTTGATCAACAGACCTTCTGATCAAAGAAATCCTTTTCTAGATTCCCTTTACTAGGGTCTAACTATAGCTATATGGCTACCATCCACCACTGGATGTCAATCTGACCCATTGGGATTATAGAAGTGCCCCAACACTTCCTTTACCACACTCAATATCAACATTTAATCAACCATTCTACCTTAYTTATAATAAATTTTTAATGTCTAATAACATTTGGACTATTCCCTTAAATCCCAAATACAATTYCGAATTATGTTACTTTCTAAGTATTCTAGTTCATAATTCCAGAGTATCTTTAGGTCATAATTAATCTTAATCATTACACCTATAATTATTCCTTCTTTTCAGCAACAGTCAGGGATGAAGATCACTCTCCTTCTCCCACAAGAATTCTAGAAAATTAGTTTCCTATCCACCAAGAAAGGGAGGTTGCTGTGATTTCTCACTCAATCACTCTATATTTCTACATCTCTATTTATCAGCTTGATTAGAAAAAAACCTACCTAACAATTCCTATACCTAGAAAAAAAATTGTTTCTCAGTTCCCTTCGAAACTCGATAGTTGTGCATGTAACATCCCCAGCCATCATGGGTCAGGTAATGCTACCAACACAACCTTAAAGTTGTCTTTTACTGCTTTGATCTGTGACAAATCTAGCCATAAACTACTGGGCTATGCCACACAAAGATACTTGCGGAAAAACATACACATCCATATAAACATAGAATGACTATTCTACATATATATAACATAATAATGCATAAATAACAGTAATCCTACACATCCAACATATACAACATACACAAGAAATACTCATCAATTACAACATATGTACCATTACACAACATGTAAATGAACATAAAAGTGGTACTTATATTTTATTAGAAGACCACCAACTACGTGCAGACCTTCCACGAACCTCCCAGCCATAGACCACACTACTCATCACGCTCAACAGTGGATCACCCCCGAGCTGGGACTAAGCTCCACCCAGGGCAAGGGAATCCTAGACTAGGTTGAGGTTACAGGAAACTGCACAGTGTAACTGGAAGGATTTTCTCCAGGATCCTTCTTATGCCCACTACTCATAGACTCTCATTCCCAACATGCCTATTCCACCTAGGAGTATACACCTTCATTGTCACACAGTCCATCAACTGCTTCACCTCCCTCTCAGGGTCCTAGAATTAGGCCAGATAAGGAATTATCAGAGCTTCGTAGCTGGTGTTGGACTCTCTCTAGGAGAAAACCACTTCCCAAAAAGACTCTCTCACCTAGGAGAGTTGATCACAAGCCTGACAACCTTCCTCTTCAACCACAACCACCTCCCTCACCTGGAGAGAGTGTTGCACATAGGCCTGACAACCTGCTTCTTCAACTTTGTTCTGGCACAAGGAGGACAACAACAAGGTTCAACAAGGAACAAACGATGGCAGCAAGCCCAGGAACTGCGTGGCCAAAAAATCCCACAGTCATGACACACATGACACAGATAATACACAGGATACTCAGGCTTCACAGTATATGCGGATTAGTCCACGGGTTCTCACTGGGTTCAGGATGTGTGACCAGACAACAAAATATAGAGGTCGATGATGGAGGTCTCAGGTTCAGACAGAGGATGGGAGAATGGAAAGGACGAACAAACTTTCCATGATGGTTTCCTTCACTGTGCATGGGTAAGAAGATGCAGGCACAGAGGCAAAACGGTTCAGATGCCCTAGCTCCCCGCAAACTCAGGCAGAGGATGAAAAAAATGAGGAGTGAACCCCCAACATGGCTGACTTCTTCATCTTTAACTGCATGCGCCCAGGTCGACACCTGTCTTCCTGGAGCCGCATGCACTCCACTTATCATACGTTCCTTTTTGAGGAACTTAGGACAACACTTAGTCAATTGAACACCTTATCCTCTTAGGAAATAATAATCAATTATTATCCCCTTTAGAGGTAAGCCCCCTAACTTAGCCCCTAGGCCCAAACACTTAGCCTCCTCCCTTACCCAACCTTGTGGAAGCTTATTCCCCCATCACTCTTTCTTCATGGTCGGTCTACACGTAGTGATGTTTATATTTTATTAATGATTTTTCATAATTACATATATAAAACAGGCTCCTCGCCTTAACATCCTAGGCTCTCTGACCTAATCGTCACATAAGCCTCTTAGCTTGTTATAACACTCAGCTCACCATCTTACAAACATAATTACAATTCATAATATAACTGGGGTACATCCTTAGATTATTACAGTGCATTCTCTCCCTTTTCAGAGAATGGTCACCAGACTCATTCCTCCGATCGTGAGGGATTATACACATATACAAGGTTTAATCATTCATTAAAGTAGTAATTATTAGTGCTACGGGTCCTTTCAATCCATTCACATCCAAGTATGGCTATTAGTGCCCATCAACATAATACCACTCATGTAGGATCGACTATCATTTCCCAAAGAAATGATAGGCTTCCTTTGCCACAGACTAGAATGATTCAATCTTGTTGGGTAAAATCCCAATGATATTTTAATATACATCCTTCTACTCAAGGAACTTATGCATAAATGTTTTTGTTTGAAAATAATATTCTCCACAGGCTCATCTTAGCCTTGGAAACCTAATCTTGTGACTGTACAACAACATGTACAATTGAGCAGTTAAGTTAGCTTCTTTATTTGGGAATTCTAACAACACATAGTGTAGATTTCCAAAACATCTGTAAACAACAACATATTTTATTCCTCTCTTTGGTAGAGGTTTGAATAAACCTCTTAGGAATGTGGTAAGATAGGGTGTTACCCCTTAAATTCCTCCAAAAATATTTTCATATGACTCATGCATGAGCCCAAGCAGGCCAAGTGTTGTTGCCGTGCTCTGATACCAATTTGTAACACACCCAATCTCTTAAATGGCTTTCTAAGAAATGGGCCATAAAATTTTTGCCTCTCTTAATCATACCAGAGCCTTTTTTCGAGACCTCCAACACCTTCTTCTCATCACGAGATTTCCAACCATTTATATCAAGTCTGAATCCAAGTTCTGGACTGGGAGCTATGTCATACCAAAGATCCTTGGGAGTATTTAGACAAGGGCCACGTGGTATCTAGGTGAGTTTGCTTCCTATCCACCATCCTAAATTCCCCGAAGTCCCAGATCTTCCAGCACTCCTAACCCTATGGCGGGAACGAATCCACCAATAATCCAATGGTGGATCTCCCTCCATGTCAACACATATGCTTAATGGATAAGTTCGGTGTTCGGTGCTTCAGCTCTGAGCACCCCCTTTTTGTCTACCCACGCATATCTTTCAGAGTCCTGAAGTCCCAGAGTTCTGAAATTTTTCCACGTAGTTGAAGCCTTCAGCCCCTTTCAACATAATTTTGACACGACGCTCCAAATCTCTATATTCCCGAAGTCCTGAACTCCTGAAGGGTCCCACTTACATGTGGTAACACGATATAGGAAGGGACATGTACAGGTGGGTCTAACCCTTTGGTTCACCTAGTTCCAATGCTCCAACCTCCTCAATATTTCCGAAGTCTATTTATAAGATTTCCACATATCTCTTTCCTTCAGGCCTTTCGGTCTCTCCATGATACTACACCCCAAATCCTCCAGTGTCCCGAAGTCCTAGACTCTCGAAGTCTTGGATTACGTCCCCAACCACTTGCGCCAGGCAGGCACGTACTAGATTCTGACACGTGGTGAGGGTCAGGGGTAACATGTGGCCTCGTCATAATATGAGACGTGTGATGTCCCAATAGGCATATGGGTTCTATGGAAGACATGAATCGAGGGGACACATGGATTGTCGATTGTGGTTCCACCTCACACTGGTGATGTAGGCTTGCCACAACACACCCAACTAATAACCTTCTAACATCCCTTGGATCTATCGACGTAGATCCATAGGTCTATGTATCTCGTTGCTTCACAACTTCAGTGTTCGGGAGTTATGGCGTGTAATCTCCAGCCTCCTCTCGGAGTGATACATATTCAGACTACTGGATCTAGCGACACATTTCCTTCACGATGGACGGTTGAGAATGATCCCAAAGGATATGGGGATCTATGGTCCTCATTTCTTTTCCACTTCGGCCTTCAGAGCTGCAACGATAACCTCGTTCATCACCATCTCCAATCCCCTAGAGTGGGGCTCCACTGAAGTACCTATCGTTACTCCTTCACTAGACTCGATCCAATGGATGAGATTTCCTCCTAGTGGGTTCCTAGATCCATGGCTCTCATCAATTCGTAACTCTGGCGTTCATATTTTTTGATGCTATGATAGCTCCATTCTCCCGAAGTGAGACTTAGCTAAAGTGCCATACGTGAAACCATGCACTGCTTGATCGAACGGTCAAGAAGGGGCCCCCAACAGACTCCCCAGATCAACAATTCATGGCATTTCACGAATCTAGCATTCAGAACTTTTGAAAGTTATGAATTTTAACATCCTGGAGCTTCAAGCTCCCCGAGCTCTAAAGCCAATAAGAACTAGCTCCCTTCAGACTAGCGTAAGGTTCCCAGGCCCTAGTCATATGGACCCTCTAAGGAGTCTCGGACTGTAAGATTTACTCTTAGCCTAGATTGGGTTAAGGTCATGGGAACAAACCTGTGGTATCTTAGGCTACTGGTTTGAAGGAAGCGCCCTCCAATTCGTAGAACTTTAAGTTCTAAAACAGAGAAGGGAAGTCTCATGGAATTAACGAGACTATGGTAGTCTCAACAAGTTTTCTCCAACTCTGGAACTATGAGGAGACTCCCCAAGAGAAACACCTTGAAGGTTTTTCTGACTGAACCAAAGGCCAATATTATTTCCTTACAACCATTCAAACCAAATATTTTACAGAAGGATCATAAATACCCTTATAATAAATTTCACGCAAGGCACAAATTATCATGTCTATAGATAATCAAATCATGCATTCCAAATTAAGTTCATATGGCATAAGAAGTACTTATCTAATACAATCTACAACCAACCAATTGATTGTGGGTGTTCACCTTTCCACCCAACCATAGGCTCAGAGGCATTCATTCTTAGCACTCTGTCCACCCC
The DNA here is from genome assembly GCA_032191745.1 of Picea mariana. Lineage (NCBI taxonomy): Eukaryota > Viridiplantae > Streptophyta > Pinopsida > Pinales > Pinaceae > Picea > Picea mariana. Next base: position 15,366 of record JASDQU010259112.1, read on the forward strand.
CGTGCCAAGACATAATATCACCAGGGAATTCTTACAGTTTCCCAGGGATTCTTTCTCTATCTCATCTTCTTCTTAGGTTCTATTCTCTGCAATCTCTCATAGATCTCATTCTCTGTCATTTCCTTGACTAGGTTTATCAGATGCTCTCCCAACATCAACCTCCCGACCTTCTATTTATTCCCCACTAGAGAGATTCACACGTTCTCTTCTCTATCTATATTCTTTTCTTGCACGCACATGACCCCCCTTTTTGGGAAGGTTCCCCTTACTATTATGTTCCTTCAATCAAAAGGAAACTTGTTGTTGGAAGATTGATTGTTGTCATTGATGTCAACCCTAGTCATGGGTTTTGGACCGCAAGATTGATAAAGGTATTTGGACATGAAGGAAAATGCAC
>JASDQU010259113.1:8033-23215 GCA_032191745.1 Picea mariana
GTGTGTCTTCTGTGTTTTGTTTCTGCATTTGTTTTATTTTATTGCTCCTCGGTCCTGTTTTTCTAACAGTATTCCATGAGGTACTCGGACTACCTCTGAAAAGAGATATTGACTTCTCTGTAAACTTGATGCTTGGAGCAACTCCAATGTCAAAAGCTCCTTACATAATGAGCATGCTAGAGATGAAAGAACTGCAATTGCATCTTGAAGAGCTTCTGAAGAAGGGGTATATACACCCAAGTGTGTCACCTTGGGGTGCCCCGGTCCTATTCGTGAAGAAGAAGGATGGGACGTTGATATTGTGTATCGATTTTAGACAGTTGAACAAAGTAACTGTAAAGAACAAATATCCTCTGTCGAGGATTGTTGACCTCTTCGATCAGTTGAAGGATGCAAAGATATTTATGAAGATAGAAATCAGGTCAAGATATCACCAAGTAAGGATAAAGGATGAATACATCAGCAAGACCGCCTTTAGAACAAGGTATGGTCACTATGAATTCACAGTGGTGCCATTTGGGTTGTCAAATGCATCTGCTATTTTTATGTGCCTGATGAATGGTGTATTCAGGGACTATCTAGAAAAGTTTGTCATAGTCTTCCTGGATGACATTCTGGTGTATTCCAAGTCAGAGGAAGAGCATGAGAAACATCTGAGGATGGTGTTGCAGGTGCTAAGAGAGCACCAACTGTATGACAAGTTGAGAAAGTGCTCATTTTATCATGAGCAGATCCATTACTTGGGGCATATTATTTAGAAGGATGGGATAGTTGTAGATCATGAGAAGATTGAGGCCATCTGAGAATGGTCCGTTCCAAAGAACGTGATGGAAGTCAGATCCTTTATGGATCTAGTTGGCTATTACAGAAGGTTTATCACAGGGTTCTCGAGAATAGATCACCCTATCACTTCCTTGCAAAGGAAGGAGAAGAAGTTTTAGTGGATAGAGGATTGTGAGAGAAGCTTCCAGCAATTGAAGCAACTGTTAATCAGTGGTCCAATCCCGAGGATTGCAGATCCAAATGAAGACTTTGTAGTGTGTATAGATGCATGCAAAGAAGGACCGGGAGGAGTCCTCAGTCAGAATGGATTCGTAATCTGTTATGAATCCAAAAAGTTGAAAGAGCACGAAAGGAACTATGCAACTCACAATTTGGAGTTGGCAGCCATAGTACACTCTCTAAAGAAATGGAGGAATTACCTCATGGGAAGGAGGTTCAAACTAAGAACAGACCATAACAGTTTGAAGTATTTGTTTGATCAACCAACCTTGAATGCTAGACAGAGTAGGTGGCTGGAGTTTCTCTGTGAGTACAATTTTGATATCAAGCATATCAAAAGGAAGGAGAATAAATTGGTTGATGTGCTCAGCAGGAGAGTACACGAATTGCATGCTACAACCATTAGCATGTACCGAACTGATATTAAAGGCAGAATTTTGGAGGTTGCAAATACAGATTTGCAGTACAGGGATTTGGTTGCAAATCTATAGCAAGGTAAGATGCCACAGAAAGTGGAGATTTATAAATTGGAAACTGATGGAATACTTTTGTACAAGAATAAAATTTATGTATCTAATGTCCAGTATTTGAAATTTGTGATTTTGCATGAAATGCATAATGTGCCTTATGTAGGGCACCCTGGATATCAGAAAACTATGGCAGCAGTCAAGAGCCATTACTTTTGGCCAGGTATGAAGAAATAGATTGTTGAATACATCACCAAATGTATGCAGTGCCGGAAGGTTAAAGTTGAGCACAGGAACCCAGTAGGGTTGCTGCAACCTGTACCCATTCTTGAGTGGAAGTGGGAAGTGGTGACAAAGGACTTCATCACAGTATTGCCCAGAACTAGCAAGAAGCATGATTCAATCATGGTGGTGGTGGAAAAGCTTACGAAAGATGCCCATTTATTTCGTTAAAGACTACTCACAAGGAAGTGGATGTTGCCAACATCTTTATGAAGGAAGTGGCACGATTGCACGAAATTCCCAAGACAATTGTGTCTGACAAAGACCCAAAATTTACCTCAAATTTCTGGAAAGGATTATTCAAGGGGTTTGGAATGAATTTGAAATTTAGCACAGCCTATCATCCTGAGTCTGATGGGCAGACAAAACGGGTGAATCAAGTAATAGAAGACATACTGAGGATGTATGTGATAGACAAACCATCGAAATGGGAAGACTACCTACACTTGGTAGAATTCGCCTACAATAATGGGTATCAAGCATCATTGAAGATGAGCCCATTTGAAGCACTTTATGGCAGAAAGTGCAATACTCCAGTAAGCTGGGATAATCCAGCTAACAGGGTAGTAGTTGGGCCAAAGTTGCTCAAGGAAATGGAAGAGAAAATGTTAAAAGTTAAGCAGAATTTGAAAACTTTCCAAGATAGGCAGAAAAGTTATGTTGATAACAACAGAACCCACAGGGAGTTTAAAGTGGGTGACCATGTTTTCCTGAAAGTAAAAGATGATAGAAGTTCCCTGAAGCTGGGAAGCTGCTCCAAGTTGGCAGCCATATTTTGTGGGCCATTTGAATTCCTAGAAAGGATTGGGCCAGTTGCATATATGCTTGCATTACCTGCATCCATGACTATACATAATGTTTTTCAAGTTTCATTGCTTAAGAAATATATACTTGATGCTAATCATGTAATTGATTGATTGGAATGACCAGAAAAGCAAACAACTCTGGAATCGATCCATAGGGATTGTAATGGTCTAGTGGACCTGTGTAATATCCCCAAGGATGAGCCCTGTTGTAATCATGTTGATGAATTGTAAATCATGTTTTATAGGCTAGTGAGCCAAGTATTGATAAGCTGGTGGGCTTATGTGTTTAGTAGGCTAGAAAGCCTAAGTGTTAAAGGCTGAGAGCCTTTTTTTGTATATGTAATATGCAGAACATTAATAAAGATTAAACATCGTTGCGTACAAACCAACCACGAAGAAAGAGTGATGGGGGCCTAAGCTTCCATAGGGTGGGTAAGGGAAAAGGGGCTGAAAAGTTGGAAAGAGCGGCTAAGCTTAGGGGATTAAGTCCTTGAGAATAATATTTTATTATTATTCTAAAGCTGTGTGACAAAACATGTTTTTATCCTAATTCCTGGGAGAGGCAACGCATGTAGCTCCAACGTGTGCAAAAGAGAATGCATGCATCTCTAGGAAGACAAGTGTCGACCTTGGCACATGTGATTAAAAGATGAAGCGTCAGCTAAGTTCGGGGTTCATCCTCCATTCTGCCATCAACTATCTGAAATTGGGAATTCCATTTGGTCTCTGCGTTCTTCCTCCATTCGGTCATCCGTTGTCTGAACTGTGTGGCAGATGCGTCTAATCTCTGTATACCTCATGCATCTCTGAAACCCAAAGCCTGTGATGTTTTCTTGAGAAGTCGATACACCCTCTGTTTAAACTGTTGAGTCTGTGTTCGACCTCTGCATGAATTTCTTGTCACGCATTCTGGAACCGGTGTTACCTGAACCATACTGTGTCTTCGTGGCCTGTTGCCATTTTTTGGACGTCCACACCCAATTTCCATGTTGCTGTTGTCACCCGTGAGTTAACCAAACGATGTTTTTGTTGCTGCAATCCTGAACTTGTGGGAATTGAGTTGAAAATTGGTTGAAGAACCAGGTTTTCAGGCTCGTGGTTGAAGAGGCGGGTTGTCAGGCCTGTGAGCAGCTCTCTCTAGGTGAGAGAGTTTGTTGGGAAGTGGTTTTCTCCTAGAGTGAGTGAAGCACTAGCTATGGAGCTCTGATAATTCCTGACCCGGCCTATTGTAGAGACCCAAAGTTGGAGGTGAAGCATCGATGGATTGTGCTTGTGAAGGTGTATACTCCTGGGTGGAACATGCATGTGGGGAGTGAGAGTCTATGAGTAGTGGGTGTAAGAAGGCTCTTGGAGAGAATCTGTCTGGATGCTCTGTGCAGTTTTCCTGTAACCTCAGCCTATTCTAAGATTCCCTTGCCCTGGGTGGAGCTTGGTCCCAGCTCGGGGGTGACCCACTGCTGAGCGTGATGAGTAGCGTTGTCTAAGGCTGGGAGGTTCGTGGAAGGTTTGCACGTGGTTGGTGGTGTTACTACAGTTTCAAATATAAGTATATGCATGTGTTTAATTTCAATTAAAATGCATGTCTGTGATGCTTGCAATATTATCATGTATTCCATTGTAGTTATGAATTAATGTGAATTCCATTACTTATGTATGTTAGCAGTAATCTCGTGATTACTTTGTATTGTTTAGATAAATCTGTTAATTTGATTTAATATGCATGTTATTTATATAAGTATGAGAATGTTTCCACGAAGTAGCGTTGCACGACAGTGTGGTTAATGGTCAGGGATGTTATAACCTGGTATGGTCCTAAGGACGTGACATGGGAGCATGAGGATTTTATGCAGGCAGAATACCTGGATCTTTTTGAAGATTTTGAAAATCTTGTTGATGTTGTGTAAGGAGTTTCACTGATGAAAGTGAAAAAATAAGGGGAGGGGATTGTAATATCCCCCAATAATGCCCCAGATATATTATGAATTGTAATCATGTTTATGAACTGTAATCATGTTTTGTAGGTTGGTGAGCCGAGTATTGATAAGCTGGTGGGGCTTATGTGTTTATTAGGCCAGAGAGCCTATGTGTTAAGGCCAAGAGCCTGATTTTGTATATGTAATTATGTAGATCATTAATATAATATATAAACATCATTGTGTGTCGACCGACCACAAAGAAAGCGTGATGGGGGACTAAGCTTCCACAGAATGGGTAAGGGAGAGGGGGATGAAAGGTTGGAAGAAGAGCTAATCTTGAGGGCTTAAGTCCTTGGGAATAATAATTTATTATTATTCCAAAGTTGTGTGACAAACATTTTTTTATCCTAAGTCCTGGGAGAGGCAACACATGCAGCTCCAACATGTGCAAAAGAGAACGCATGCAGCTTCAGGAAGACAAGTGTCGACCTAGGCACATGCACTTAAAAGATGAAGCATCAACTGAGTTGGGGTTTCATCCTCCATTCTGTCGTAGGATGTCTAAACCGTTTGAGTCTGTGAATGACCTCTGCTTAATTTTCCTGTCACGTAATTCTGAAAACCAGAACCGGAAGTCGACCGGTGTATTCCTGTGAATTTTGTGGCCTCTGTATTTTTCCTTTGCAATATTCACGCTCACATTTGAGACCTGAAATTCGTCACCTAAGTTGTTCTATGATTCTTCCATACTTTGTCCGAGTTCACTGGAATCCTTCCCGAGAACCGTTTTGTCTCTGCACTGGACCTCTGCATAGCACACACCTATGAAGCCGACCCGCGTTTTCTATGAAACCTGAGCAATTTTCTATGACGTGTGTGTTATAACTGTGGGTTGTAGTGGCCAGGCAGTCCCTTGGATGAGTGTGATTTGTTACCATCATATGTTCCTTGCTGAGCCATCTGTTGGCCTCCTTGTGCTGGAACGGAGCTGAAGAAGCAGGTTGTCAAGCCTGTGTGCAACACTCTCTCAAGGTGAGAGAGGTGGTTGTGGTTGAAGAGGCAAGTTTTCAAGCTTGTGAGCGACTCTCTCCACATGAGAGAGTGCGCGAAGGAAGTGAGAACTCCTGGAAGGGGTCTTGTAGCTGCCACAGAGCTCAAAGAATTTTGGTTCGGCCTGTTGCTGAAGCCCAAGGCAAGGGAGGTTTAGCAGCCGAAGGATTGTCCGGGTGACAGTGAAGGTGTATATTCTTGGGGTGGGACAGGCATGTGGGGAATGAGAGTCTGTGAGCAGTGGGCATAAGTGGCTCCTGGGAGAGAATCCTTCCTCATAAACTGTGTGTCTTCTGTTGACCTTGCCTAGCCTAGGATTCCCTTGCCCAGTGGAGCTTAGTCCCAACTCAGGGGTGACCTACTGCTGAGAGTGATGAGAAAAGCGGTCTAAGGTTGGGAGGTTCATGGAAGGTCTGCACCCAGTTGGTGGTGTTACACTAGTTTAAAAGATAAGTATTAATTATGTACTTAATTTATATGTGATGCGTCTATGTGTCTTGAAATGTATCATGTATTCCATTACAATGATATTTACTGTTAATTCTGTTTAATTATGTATGTTAGTAGTAATACTGTGATTACTCTCTATTGTTGATTAAATTTCATAAATGTGTTACATTGATTTAATACATATTATTTATAAGCATATTATATATGTATGAGATTGTTTCCGCGTAGTAGCATTGCCCAGCAGTGGGGTTGATGGTCGGGGACGTTACAGGGTACGTGCACCACTGTCACTGATTTTCACATTCAGGATAGACTCTTATGCCACCTAGGCCATCTATGTGTTCCTACAAGTGAGGGTGCAAAGTTGATTTGGGAATCCCACTACAGTCGGGTGGAAGGATATTTTGGTGTAGAGAAAATTGTGGTTGTTCTTTGGAAACATTTTTATTGGCCAAAACTTCGACAGGACATCAGCAAGTATATCAAATCTTGCACTGCTTGCACCATTGCCAAGCCAACCATCAAGAAGCAAGGCTTATACAACCCTCTTCCTATTCCCGAGAAGTCATGGGAATCCATCTCCATGGATTACATGTCTGGTTTTTCATCCACCAAGAATGAAAATGACTGTGTGTTTGTCATCGTTGATCAGTTTTCGAAGATGGCCATCCTCACAGCCTGTAAGAAGAATGTCACAGCGGCAGATACTGCCAAGCTCCTTCTTTGAACGAGTTTGGGTCCACTTTGGGATACCACAGGCCATCATCTCCAACCGAGACAACAGGTTCCTCAACACCTTTTGGTTGAGTCGTTGGTCTCTGTTGGACACCAAGCTCACAAAATCCGCTGCTTTCCACCCCCAAACCGAGGTCGTCAATCGGATGATTTTTCACATCCTGCGTATGTACAATTCTAAGCATCCTCGTACATGGGACGAGAGTCTCCCATATGTCCAATATAGTTACAATAGAGCTCTCCATAGTTCCATCGTCCATAGCCCATTTCAGGTGGGTCTGGGATTCCAACCCTTGGAACCCATTGATATTGCACTTCCTCTTGCCACCGCACATAAAGACTCTTCCCCTGATCAGTCTTTGATCGACAAAGCCACCAGATTCATTGAGTGGATCCAGGACATCCGCCAACAAGTCCAGGATATTTTGTAGAAATCCAATGCTAAGTACAAGCAGTGCCATGATCAACATAGGGTACCACACCAGTTTTAGGTTGGCAACAAAGTCTAGTTACATTTGCAGAAGGAGCATCTCACTGGGTCCCATCGGAAGCTTTGCCCACTTCGTTATGGGCCTTACACTATCACCAAGGATGTGGGTAGCAATGCTTTTGAGCTCAACACTCCACCCTTCCTTGGTCTACACCCAGTATTCAATGTGGACCTCCTTCAGCCATATTTTGCACCATTATTGGACACCTCTGAGATTGTCGAACATCTAACACCAACAGAGCTCAACCCTGACTGCATGGAACAAGCATCCACCAATTAGATAGTGGACACACAGGTCAAGGGCACTCGCCAACAGTGGATCCAGCTTTATTGGGTTGTCAAGATAGGACAACTCCTACACCAAGGCAAGTGGCTCACCCGGGGCCAAATCCAGCAAAATTTTCCTCACCTAATTGGGGAACTCAACGCAATGGAGACCATTGCTTCCTAAGGGGAGAGGATTGATCCAGGTGGATATTGGTGGCCACCCACCTATTCCAACTGGCTCCTCGTGTCCGTTTTTTATTCATCACGTCTTTCTGTATTGATTTATAATTGTGAGTTCTATACTTATAGGTTTGTCTGAAGCCTCACACATTCTCCAGGTGGATACGGGTGGCCTCTCACCTAATCCAACTGGCTTATTTTTTATGTTTTCATGTCAGCACATCTTGTTGTACTTTCAGGGCTGTTTTGGGGCCCTAAATGTTGTTTTTTTTTACTTGCTACAATCAAAGTCTGACAAAGAAATGTGTAGTTCTCTGAAAGACCTTTCTAATGGGCTATCACGCACCTAAAACAGAGGTTGTATGCAAAAGTTACAACCCTAGGAAGTTGAGGTACCAAATTACACCAACTTATCCATAGGGCCCACATGAGTTTTGGTGTTTCACCTTCTAGGGTTAAGTTTTTGGATATCCAGGGTTTTGGCATTCATGAGTAATATGAAAAGGGCCTATGGATAGCTACCACCATTCGAGCAAGTTTCAGTTCTGCAATTTTACAGTTTCAACCTATTTCATTATTTAATATAAGATATTGTTCACTGGATATTTGTGTTATTCTTCCTATCTCTGTGTTTATTGTATTCAGTCTGTTAATTAGTTCGTTCCGCTCCTAAATCCGGATCATTTGGGTACTCAGATGGCTCATAGCTCATCTTACCATCCTCAATCCAATGGGAAAATTGAGATCATTGTGAATAAATTTCTGAAATGATATCTTCATTACTTTGCATCTAACAAACAAACACAATGGGTCAAGTGGTTTCCCTTGGTAGAATGGTGGTACAACACATCCTTCGATACTCTATACAAATTGTCCCCATTTATGTAACTTTATGGATATTATCCTCCATCCATCAAATCACCCTTGAAAGGGAATGTAAAGGTTCAAGTAATGGAGGACCACATAGGGAACCAAAAAGAGCTTCTCAAACTATTGAAGGACAACTTGGTTATAGCACAAAATATGATGAAACAACAAGCAAATCAACATCACAGTGAAAGGGAATTTGAAGTGAGGGATTGGATATTTCTGAGGCTACAACCATATAAATAGATGTCTCTCAAGCAACAAAAGAAAGATAATAAATTAGGACCCAAATATTATGGCCCCTATAAGGTTTTGCAAAGGATTGGAAGTATGACTTACAAAGTGGATTTGCCTCCATCTTCACATGTACATCCAATCTTCCATGTTTCTTGGTTAAATAAGGTAATCAACAACAAGATCCCAATCCAAATTATTTTACCAGAGATTAATGAATAAGGGAAAATCATAATAGAACCGAAAACAATCCTTGAAACAAGGATTAAGCTGCTGAGAAATCAAGCACTTACAGAGTACCTCATCAAATGGAAGAACCTACTAGTGGAAGAGGTGACATGTGAAGATGAGTTCTTCATGCAGAAACACCTGTGGTTAGTCAAGTGTTGAGGACAACACTTGTTTGAAGGGGAGGGGCATGCTAAGCCCCTAGATAAATCCTCATATTAGGTATAAAACCCCTCATTAATAGGTCTCTACTATATAAGGAGTATCCCTAGTGAGGAAACTTTTAGAAGGATTGATAGGTCTACCTGAATAGATTAATCTAAGTTATTCTACTTGGAGGATTAGTTTTGATTGTGTTGATGCACTTGATGAATGCATTTATTTTCACCTTGAATATAAATACATTTTTTCTTTGGAATAAAATATATAATTAAATCCAAAAAGATCACTTACATCAAAATTTCATCATACAAATATCTAGGAATCGATCTTCATCACAAGCTTAATTGGAATTATCACATTGATAAAATGGTGAATGGAGGGTGGAAAGATTATTATGGACTTGAAAACAATTGTAAATCACTAGACTTCTAGTTATTGGACAAGAGGAAATTTCTCTTTGAGACTCTCATCACCCATGTTATCTTATATGGTTGTAAATTTTGGCACGGCAACATCTATAGAGAATCATCAAGAAAGATAAAGGAAATTAAAAAGTGTTTTATAACCTATAATCGCAAATTTAATGAACATGGAAGACATAATGCTTCCTAAGATTGATTCAAACTCCAATCAAAACCACTTGTGGCTCAAGTAGGGTTGATATAAAGATGTAAGTCTTAGTTAAATCATTGGGAAACAAAGGAATACAAAAAATACTTGTGGCTCAAGTGGGGTTGGCATAAGGATGCTAAGTCTTGGCTAAGTAATTGAGAAATAAAGGAAGAGGTTACTCTGTAGTAAAAATAATATTAAAAATATTATTACATCTAAATTTAAGGAGAAATTCTGGCACAATAAAAAATTAGAGGATACACTGAAATTAAGATACTATAAAGAGGTGATCAACCATATTCTAGCATATTAAAAAGTATCTCTTTGTTTTGACTAACATAAAGAAGAAAATCAACATTGTTAAAATAAGAAAATCAAAGTTGCTAAAACAAGAATAAACTCTTACATGTTCCATAGTGAAACGGAGCATTAGACAATTCCTAAAATGTCATGGGTCGAAAGAAATTGCCATCTTTGTGACACTAAGAGGGTTGAAGATAAACACTTTCTCTTAACATGCTCCATACACCCAAATTAAGTCACAATTTCTACTTTCCTAACATTTTAACTAATCAAAACTATGGTGATTTACTAAAGTTTATCTTAAAGCTTTTCAAGCATAAAAACAAACTTATAAAACAAACCAAGTAATTCCCTACCTTTAAGATCTGTTACACTTTACAATGATTAAAATCCAATTAAAATCAATTTGATTGGTTAACAATTTGTTTCATGAATTAATTTAATGGGCAAATTCAGTCTTTCATCTAGTTAGTTCAGTGGGAAAATTCAATCTTTCATCTAGTTTTTTCAGAAAGATAAAATTTAGTCTCGATCCACTTGTAAAGACAATTTTTTTATAATCAAAGTTTTCGTGAACTGAGAAAAATTATAACTTTATAAAAAATACCATTAAAAGCCGTTTACATTTAAAAATTTTAATAGAATTCTCTTTTAACCTATCTAAATACTAATTTTTTTTTGGCATAATTAGTTTTTGGATCGATGTATCCGAGCTACCCTGAAATTCAAACGAAAGTCCAAATCCAAGTTGGGGACGGAATTGTCAACATGGAATCTGAAATTGTTTAGAACAATCAATACACAAGTTAGTGGCATGATTTCGATTTTAATGTAAGAAAGCACTTCTTAAAAAAATGGTTAACCGTAACATAAATGTGACCTTTTGAATACAACACCGAGTGGGAGGACACAACTTCGGTTGGAATTTCAAATTGAGTCAACATAAATAGGAGTGGGCTAACTAGGAAGCAATCTTCCCTCCTGAGTTACTTCTAATTGTATATATAAATCCTCATTTATATTTATATATGAATAACTTTCCCATATTCTGTGACAGTTAGGGCGTACTTGCGATTCATGCCTAGTGAGCTTCGCAGTATAGCCCTGTGACAGTGTTTTCTCATATTATGCGATAGTTAGGGTGTACCTGCTAATCACGTTTGGGGAGTGACAACGAACAATAACCAACCTGTTGCTCGGCATTGAATGTTGTGGTAGTTGGTATATACACTATTGAATATATCTTGACATTATATATTAAGACAATCTGACTATATATATACCAACCGCGTCAAATATATCATGGCATATTGGCATATATATCAAGACAATCCGACGGTATATATACCAACCCCTGCGCAACAGGTTGGTTATTGATCGCCGTCAAGAGACTGTGGTAGGTGTACTCCAAAGGTCTGGCATTAGAGTTGACTGACATTGGTGACTATACTACAAAGCTTCGACATAAGTCGTCGGTACATCGGAGGTGGGGCGGAGGTCAGCCGGGTAGATCGTCGATGGGGGGTGATGGAAAGAGGTCATCGACAAAGGTACAAATCAAATATACCTGACAATGGACTTGGGTCACATGAAGATTTCAAGGCTTGCATTACTTTTCTCTGATGGACCAATATAGTTTTAAGGCTTGCATTACTTTGCTCTGATGGAGCAATCTTTATGTCGACATGTGTATATTTATTGAGAATCATCAAATTTAATAATTTTTTTAATTAAGAGGGTTTTAACTATGCCGAAGGCATATTTTAGGGAGAGCTTTTGCAGAAAACCTGTCAACACGTTGACAGGTTTTCAAAAACAACCATTACTGTCCACCTATATTATCCTTCAAAACTGCCCTCCAATTTTGAACCTATCTCCTCTTGCCACATCATCTTTCTTATTGACTTCCTTGCCAAAGTTGTTTTGGATATTAATTGTTTTCCTGTAATTTAAATAACATTTGGAATGTACGTGCATAGAATGAGATATGTCGTCAGAGCATTCTTCACCTGTGAACATATTCCCTCAACTGAACGACAAGTTGTTTTGGGAAGCACATGGCCTGCTACTGTCAAGAGATGGCCACGAATATTAAGACAACACATGGCCTGCCTTTTCATACAGGTCCTGCTCACTCAAGGATGGCCCCTATCTTTGAAAATGTTAAAGATATGATTACGTAAGTCTGAATGCCATATCGAAGAATAGAATTTGTATTCTACTTCTTCACTTAATTTTAAAAAATTAATGTTTTATATAAGATAAGCATGACATCTTTGAAAAAGTAACTTTGACGGTTATATTTTAAAATAAAATTTATATTTATATTGTACATGTATGAACATTTAAAAAAAACTTTTGAAAAGAAGTTTATGTTTATGTTTTACTTCTTATGAACATTAAAAAGATTTTGAAAAGAAGTTTATGTTTATGTTTTACTTTTATGAACATTAATAAAAGGATTTTGAGAAAATTTTTATATTTATGTTGTATTGGTATGAACATTACAAAATACTTTGAAAAGAAAATTATATTTATGTTGTATTTGTATGAACATTATTTTTTTTTTGAAAAGAAGTATTAGAATCTCATAGTATAAGCATAATATTAAACTCATCATTGTTGAGTTTAATATTAAATTATAATTTTTTTTTCAATTTAATATTTTTTAAATGTTAAAATTGATGTTAAATGATTTTACAGATTAAATTAAAATTTATGTAAATTAATTTAGTGAAAATTAAAATTTAGAAAAAATATAAATGAATAATGATTTAATATATAGGTGAAAGACAAATGAATAATGCAAATCTTAGATACATATCAACATTTAGTATATAGACAAAAGTAAGTAATAAATTGTGAATTTCCCGTGGAAAAAGTAATAAATTGTGAATAAGGCCATAATAAAGGAATAATATTTCTAACATTACAACATAGCTATCAATGTCATGCACGTCATCAACATAGTCATCAGTGTCGTGCACGTCAATTTGTTGTTCTCTTTGTTTATATATATATATATATATATATATATATATATATTATTTTATTTTAATTTAATTTAATTTAATTTAAGGAGTGATTTCTTTTTATATATATAATTTTATTTTAATTTAATTTAAGGAGTTCTCACTTGGTTAGTTAGTTTAATTTGAGATTAAAAATTTGTTTTTTCTTTATTTAATATATTTTTCATATTTTGACATTTAAGAAAGTTTTAATTATTAGATATATATTTTTCTTTTCTTAAATATTATATAATTTTAAAAAATATTTATTCTATTACCTTTTGTGTTTTTATTTTTAAGTCAAATTTTAATTTTAACCAAATTTTAAACATCAAGTTTGTCAATCTTTACTATTTACAATTTTAATGATATAATAAAATAATTTATTAAACAAGAATACGTATGCTAAACATTATAATGGATATGTGTTATTTAATTTTTATGTCATTCTAATATGGTTAATATGGGTTGCTCGACTTATCTGTAATTTGTTCATTTTGGGGTGGAGTTAATAACTTTTATTATAAAATAAAATAAAACAAAATATTGTTGTAAATAGAATATTTTTTGGTAAAAAATATTATTTATAAATAAAACTAGTATATCTTTTTAATTAATAAATGGGAATGTTTTAGTGATTGAGAGAAAGAAATGTAAAATAAAGCAAGAAAGAGTTTATGGTATTTTCATTATGAAGAAGCAAGAAAAAGTTTATGCAGTTGTAATTGTGTAATTGTGATTAAGATAAATAGTGAGAATTTTTGGAAAGACATAAATTAACTTTTAATTATAAATATTGTGGAAAAATATTGTTTATTTTTAGTCTTTTACATATTTAATCCATTATATGTGTTTTTGTGAAAATTCTATTGACACTTTTGCCATAGTTTTTGAATTAAGTTTGTGAAAATATGAAAAAATAAATAAAACATATTTAATCCATTATATGTGTTTTTGTGAAAATTCTATTGACACTTTTGCCATAGTTTTTGAATTAAGTTTGTGAAAATATGAAAAAATAAATAAATACAATGTTTGTTTAAAGAAGTAAAATTTGAAAAAGAAATTAAAGCAAAATAAAAATACACGTGTGTAAGTATTTGATTATTAATATACCAAATACTTTTTATCTGATTAATTTAGATAATTTTAACTATTTTATCATTTTAATAATTATAATTAAGATATTATTATGATATTAAATAATTATTAATTTATATTATAATAACAAATAAATATTACTTATTTAAATAAAATAAATAATTATAAAATTTTGAATTGAATTTAATTTTGAGTGGTTGTGTGATGAAGTGTTACTCTACTCACCTAAATTATATTCACAAAGATGAAGACATGCATATATATAATTATTTCACAAAGATGAAGACATGCATATATATAATTATTTTTAATAATATTTATTATAATTATTTATTATGATGATGATGGTTAATACATTAAATTTGGTTTATAGGATGTTATATAGGAAATTTTAAGAGAAAGTGTTTTTCATCTTCAACCCTCTTAGTGTCACAAACATGATAATTCTTTTAGCTCCATTTCACTATGGAGCTTGTGAGAGTTTGTTCTTATTTTAAAAATGAAACTTAAAAAAAGTTGAGAGCTCATTTATATTATCCACAATACTTTTCCACAATATTTATGGTTTAAAGTTAATTTATCTAGTTAATATAAGATCTTTCAAGAAAAATTTCTTTAACTACTTCAATCACAACTTCATAATGAAAATAGCATAAACTCTTTCTTGCTTCTTACATTTCCTTCTCCCAATCACTTTGGCATTGTCATTTTCCCATTAAAAATATATGTTGTATATGTGATTGACGATATTAGACATGTACCCTTGACATTGCCCAAGCCTAGGTTAAACCTCCATATTTTATGTCCATGACTATGTTAAATCCCTACCAATGTGTTTGCATTATGTAAGAAATATAGTGGCAGTGATTGATGTGATCTCCTTGTCTTTATTTTTTATAGTTTTTTTTGGATTGTTTTAACCATATCAATGAGTTAATTTTAAGATTTGTTCCAACCACAAGAGACATTGAGCTTTACATTATATTTTGAGCCAAAGAAAATTAAGTGGGCAAGCATGG
>JASDQU010259116.1:0-12132 GCA_032191745.1 Picea mariana
TGAGATTGGGACCATGTGTTTTAAAAGAAAATCATTTGTACAATATTTACAATGTAAATAGATAATATGCACATAAAAGATAAGGGGATGATATATCCATTAGAACATTGAACAATATCCACGAATAGAGAAAACAAAAAATGGACCGCAATTAGAGAGAAATTTAAATTATCATTCCATAAAGCACCAAAAATATTATGCTTGATAAAACATTTGGATTCTCAATATTTAGATCAAAGTCTTTGAGAATACAGTAATGTAGTACCCCAAGTAGTTTTCTTGAGTCTCAAAATAATAATGAGTCTTTAAATATAAAGGTAGATGTCTTTAAAGAAAAGAAATTAATTCTCCCTTCAAAGAGGACTAGGATACGGCTCCCACGGACCATAAAGTAAAAAGACTTGGAAGATAAATAAGGACAACCAAGAATCATCCTAAATCCCACAAAATATCGAGAAGACAAAGATAGTATGACTAATGATTGTAGCAGAAATGAACATAGAGAAAACTGAAAGGGTAAAGTTAATGTTCGACTCACTGTGATGGAGAGATCTTGTAACCTTTACTTGCTTGTGGCTAGCTCCTTTATATGTGTATGTTGTGGTTAAGGTGGCATAATCGTTGTAACTGTTTCTTGATTTTTTGGTTCGGTAATTATGATTAATGTCTTTTTCAACCATTCCTCAATCTACTCTCTTAAGGGTGTCATGGTAATTCCATGCTTAGTTTTGATTTCAAACAAATGATTTTCAAATTCCCTCAAATCTAGCTCTGATTGATGTAATGTATCATCCACTTCATCATTCTTGTTGATATATCGAACTAACCATTTTTCAACTTCATCTTAAGAAAATTCTATAGTTTCGGTAAATTTCCCAAGCGAATTTTAATGCATTAAGTTGTCCAGYTAAARATTCTTTGTTCAGGATCATGGTATCCATCAATAAATTGGGACCGTTCAATTCTCTAGTAAGATTAACAAATTTAAGAAGTAAATTACTTTTTTTATTCCTTAAGATATCAATTTGATTTATCATTTCTCTTAATTCCTTGATTCTCCTTAGCCAGCATGCATTGATAAGGTGAAGGAAGGTTTTTTTCTTTCCTTAGGGTTTCATTTAAGATTGAGACTTTGGTTGAATGTGTTTACAGCTTCCTTAAAAAAACTTTCAACATTTTCCAAATCCTTCTGCAAGTATTCTTTGAAATTTTGTATTCTGGATGAAAAGATAACAATACTTTGGGAAAACTCACAAATCTCTTGAATTATATCAATCATTTGATGGAATATCCAGCAATACTGAGAGGGGGGGGGGTGTGAATCGGTATTGCCTATTTTTTCTTTTTAACTTCATCCATATTAAGCACACATATTAATTATTTAATTAAGTAATATATGATGAACAACAAACATTATGAACACGAGACTTTATCGTGGAACCCAACAGGGAAAACCACCAACTCTTTTCTCATTAATAAAATGTTCTTTTACAAAACTATTTTCGAGCTACAACTTGATGGAGAGACATTCCCCAAGTTTCTTCAGCTACGACTGAAGGGATGTTGCCACACCCCATTTACCAGCTACAACTGGAAGGATGCACCCACACCCTCATTCACCAGCACCAACTTGTAGGAGGATTCAACCCCCTGTTTAGTCAGCCACAACTGACAAGGAAGCACCAACTGCCTCTGCTCACCAACACCAATTGGTAGGAGGATTCAACCCCCTGTTTAGTCAGCTACAACTGACAAGGAAGCACCAAATCTACTGCAGGCTCCAACCTTCCCTTGCACCACCCAACCACCCTTAGTTTATAATGTAATTCAATCACTTTTGTACTTCACAGAATTTGACTCATGCAGCCATTGTTGTAACTACTTTTCTGTTATAACCTTTGCTTGTATGGTCTTCTGTATCAAGTATTGGATTGCATAACTACTACTCTGTCTTCTTTTGTTCTTGATCTTCAATAAGACATTGACAGACACCTTAGAACAAACAGTTCTTCATCTTGGACTCTGCTTCTATTTTTTATCTTCTAATGTGAAACACAAAGACACATTCTTCTCACCACTTTTTCTCATTTATATATTCTTCAAACTGGTGTGAAATTTAAAACATCATGTATCTTTATTTGAACCATTGTACCTTTTCATTTAAAATGATAATCTAATCTTTAATTAATATCATTTTTCCTTTTTATTCTTTATTCATGTTTTTCATGATTTAACTCTCTTTTAATCATGACTGTGTATCAGTTCATTTTTGTCATAAATTGATCACAGTCATGGATCAATTTAGTCCTTTATACTCTATCCTTAATCTTTGTTATATTCATAGAGACCAGATTCCATGAAGGCGCTTCCTTCAAACCATCACATATGACCATGTGTTACAGAACCACGGGATAACCAACTATAGTGAAATATAATAAAACACTTATAGCATATTACCATCGGCAGTGATCGAATGCTAAGCCTAAACAAGTGCTTGAGCACTTTACCAAATCTACGATCACGATTAGATCTTCTGATGAGATGGACGATTGATGGGATTTTGGCACTTCGACCTTTGGGTTTTCATGACTTACAACTTTACAAAACTTCTGATTACGATATCGCCGAAACAATCAGACGGTTCACGTTTATTTCGCGGAGACAGATCAACGGTCAGGTTTAAACCTTACACTCATCCTTTCACTGCTAAATTCGATGGCTATGACTTAATCATGCATTGAGATGGATGGTTGTCATAATTTCGGCACTTTTCCCTTTGGGTTTTTGTGACTTCCAGCATGTCAAATCTTCGAAGATGTCAATCTACTGACGCATGTCCCTTTTGGAATTTTAGCGTTCGAGACTTTGAGATATTAGAGTATTTTCTTTCTATGTAAAACTCTCGAAGTAAAAACTCCCAACATGACGTAAACATGCTGACGTCACATGATGACTTGGCACATGTCGAGTAGCTACCACGTGTCATTCAAATTCACAATATACACGTGCCTGAAATGCCAATTTTACTTTGACACTTGTCACTATATGACTGTACCACGTGTCATAGATGACGCGCTCTGCTGACATGGTATGTCAACGTGTCTTTCTTCCTCGACTTCAAGGCTTCGGCCTTCAGGTTTGTTTGTTGTATGTTATGTCCAACCTCCCGATCTCCGAAATGGTGAAATCCCAACTAAAGGTGCTAGCTCCTCTTTCACAACCCATTTTACATGTGACCTCGGGTTATGACCCAAGGCTGAGTGTTTCACATTTTCGCATTTCGGGATTTCGAAAAAATCTCGTCGTTGTTTCTATGATTCATGAATCCCCGAATTCATTGATCCAGTGCCACGTATTCTCATTTCAACTGGCGGCTAGGATCTCTTCGAAATTTTGATATTCGCGAGTTCGGGATCCTTGACTCCTCGACACTCCAAATTCTTTGATTCCCGAGTTCTGAAGGAACTCATAGATAACCATCGTGCAACTTATCCCTGATATAATCCTCTTATGTCCTCTAAATACGTCGGATATTGTTGTTCGATAAGGATCTAGGATCGACGGCTCGATCCATTTGTGGTGCAGCTCTTGTAGCTTATCCTATCCTTCCACTTTAACACGATCCGACGGCTGACGGGATTCAGGTTTAATCTGAAGGATGATGAGTATTTGGATATTTGATCTCACAGCCTCTTTACCTATCTTATCATATCCTTCCACTCTAACATTGATCCGACGGCTGACGGGTATTCTTGAAGCAGATCAACGGTCACGATCTTTCAATGGTCTCAAGCCCACGATCACTCAAATGATAAATGTGCATTATATCATATGATCAACATGGTCAACCTCTTGATCGGATGGTTGTTGAGCTTCTCATTCTGATCGGACGACTGCTGACACTTCTTACCTTTTCATGTGCAATGGTCGACTTCTCAATATTTCCATAGATCCCGACGATACCTCTGCAATGCACTTCTTCATTTGCTAACTCTCCTGAGCTTTGATTATAGGAACATTGTTGATCCTATCGTGATCAACAATAATCATGAATTGCTTTTGTACTACATTTTCCCTTCTAAGATTTGGTCTTCATACTGTTCTCTCCTCTTGTTCACTCCTCCTCCCAAGCTTGTGTTTTCGATCTCTGCACACTGTTTGACATCTTATGTCAACTGATATACATGTTGACATCAATGAAAATCTCATCTGATATACTTCATCATTACAGATCATCACTTCGATTATTGACATCAATGACAATATTTCCAACAATCTCCCCCTTTGTCATTGAGGTCAACACACTAACTTCATATAAAAAAACTCCCCCTATGATGATTCTTTCCTCTTATGAAGTTTTCCTTTTATGAATTTTATCTCCCCCTTTGACATCAATGGAAAAGGGTTTCTTCTCCTATGATCTGTCTGTATAAGAACTTCTCTGACCACTAGTAACTTTGTATGTTACTGACCAGAGTGAACTTGGGTAATTGTTTCTACAGACATGTTCTGCCTGGCATAATTGAATGACTCCCCCTGTCAATATGCTCTCTCTCTCTGCTTCTGACTACTCTCCCCCTTTGTTTCTGAAAAGGTATATCTTCCTGACAAGGTTTCATCCCATGTTGATTTACTAACTTCTTATCTCAATTGATTGGGATTTTTTGTGTTTCATATGAGTAGTATTCTTGATACCAATTTTTTGTAGTGATCGAGTCTTTTCAAAACTTAATCAATTACTTTCTTATTTTCTAACCAAAAATTCCCTCGAGTTTTGACTGTTCTTCCCCTTTATTTCTAAAAGGGTAGTTTTTCTTGATAGGGTTTCTCCTCTTGTTATCTATACAGGATGTCATGTACCTCATTTTGTACATCAGAATGTTGTTTCTGAAAATTTCGTTGTCCTACTGGAATAGTGCGCAATTGTAGCTCATTTATTTCAAACAACCATTGAATCTATCCATTGATTCTCATTGATCTTTAACCATGATAATAATTGTTTTTATATCATCCATATTGACATCTACACTCTCAATAATATTATGTAGCCTAAGATTGTAGCATATGTATGCTCTCATGGTAGAAGCATATCCAAGAAGGATACCTTCATCATATCTAGCATCACATTTTTGAAATTCTCATCATGCCTTTTGATGTAACCCTTACTTCCAAATACCTTGAAGTATTTTACCGAATGAGCTCTTCAAAAACAAGGTTCACAAGGAGTTTTACTACTATTAATCCTAAGCTGACCTTTGTTCAATATGAGTACTGATGTGCTAACAACTTCCCTCCATTATAAAATACTAATTGATGGAATATCCATCAGATAATTTGCTTCATTGAGCATAGTCTTTGCAGCTTTCTGGACAGCTATCTTTCTTCTTTTTTTAATTTTTCTTTTGTAAGGAGTTTCAGTGTACCATTAAAATAGGATTGATGGATTTATGAGATAATCATCACTCAAATATTCTTGTCGTTCTTCTATTGGAGATTCATCATCAATGTCATTATTATGTGCACCAAAAGCTTCTTTATCCTTGTCTTGAGAGTATTCCTTATTAGAAGTTTTATCCTCCAAACTCCTATTATTAACTTCATCAATTTCAGGAGAAATATTTTCCTCATCTTTCTTATTTGGTACTTGGGATTTTATTTTCCATGTCTTCTTATTTACTCTTGTTGTCATATTATGTGAAGCATTTCTTATTGAATGTCTTCTTGAGTTACAACAGTCATGGTATTTGTGACCATATCTACCACAACTGTAGCATCTCATAGTGTAACAATGTGCAACAATATGTCCAACATGATTGCAGTTCCAACATCTTATACTGTTGTTGAACCCACC
Organism: Picea mariana; assembly: GCA_032191745.1. Classification (NCBI taxonomy): domain Eukaryota; kingdom Viridiplantae; phylum Streptophyta; class Pinopsida; order Pinales; family Pinaceae; genus Picea; species Picea mariana. Next base: position 5,852 of record JASDQU010259116.1, read on the forward strand.
AAATTGTTTTCTTCCATGATGCCTACAATCCAAGGCTTTATGACCATATTCATTACAAGAAAAACAATGACCTTTAAATACACTCTCATACCTTCTTTGATCCATCCATGAAGGTGTCTCTCTTCTGAACTTGCTTTGAGGTGTATGAGTAGCTTCTGGATGTCTTCCTTGATATGATCTTCTAAGTTTTGTATTGTTTCTTTTATTGTTTGAGCATGAAGAACCCACATCATACTTGCTTTCCCTTTTTATAAAAGAAATACTTACATCAGACCCGTCTTCACTTTTTACAAATGAAGGACTTGCATCAGGTTTCTTGAGATTATTAATTTCTTCCTTGTTGTGGCCAAGACTGGTTTTTTCATATGATGATCTCCGACTATCCAAGATCTCATCCAGGGTCATGGAGTTGTTCAAGAACTTGATTTGGGTGTCTAAATTCTCAACCTTATTTCTAAGATTCACAACTTCTGCTTCCATCTTATGACAAGATTCTTCTTTTTTGTCCAACTAGTTCCTTACTACCTCTTCTCTCCTTTTGGCTTCTTCAAGTTGGATTTTAAGATTGACATAGTTTTCCCTTAGTTCTTTTAGATCTGCAAGGTTTTTTCTTGAGACATCATCTTCCTCTTTTCTTCTTTTGCTTGAATGATTTCATTTTCCAATCTCTTGATCTCCTCTTCTTTCTCTTGTAATTGATTGTCCTGCTCATATATTATCTTTTTATTGTCCTTGAGCATTTGCTTTATTTCCAAGACATGCTTTTGACTCTTTTCAAGAAATTCTTGAGTGTAGTCATGAAGATAGCTATAGTTTGATTCATTATGGTGATAGAGGTATTCAGAGAGACTCCAATCAACCTTTTCTTTGGCCTTTGATAGTTTTTCTTCTTCTTCTTCCATGGGATAGATGCTTACCAAACATTCTATTATTGTATTTGAATATTCTTCTCTACTTGCAGGGGAGAATTCAATATCAAAATTATTGCAATCGGAAGATTGTGGAGAGTCTTACCTTTATTGATGGACGAGTCTTCTCTTTTGATTTGATACATCTTCTTGGGAGGATGAGCAGATTCTTTGGAGGTATCATCACTAGACATGTCATCTTCAATCTCAATCTGAGTAATAGGACTTTATCCTTTAATTATGTGTGTGTGGTCATATATGTTCGAGGGAGATCTTTGTAGACTAAGAACTTTATTAAGGGCTTTAGTCCCTTTCATTAATTTTTCAACAGTCTTAAGTTGATCCTTTAGTTGTTTTCTCCTTTGCTTATATTTTCTCAGTTCGTCCAAAGAAATTTCAAGCTCAGCTTCCATATTGACTGTTGCTTCAATGTATGCGTATTCTTCAAAAAAATCTTCATCACTAGAATTGTTGTAGATTGAACTTTGTTTTGATTGAAATGCTTCATTTGACTTCTCATCCAAGTAGAGGTATTTTCATTTTTCCCAGAGTTCTTTTGCAGAGTTACATTCACCTATATTCTCTTTGATATCATCATGTAATCCATCAAGGATTGTATTCATTGCCATTGATTTAATTTTCTTGGCTTTCTTTTGAGTTGGAGTCCTTACTCTATTCGGTGGGAAATAATCAGTGATCATTGAATTCCATACATCATATCCCAATGCCTTCAGATGAATTTCCATTCTTGTACTCCAAAATATGTATTCTTCTTTTCTAATTATTGTAGTTCCATTCTCATTGTAAATCTTTTGTCCATCCATGTGTGCTTAATTTGATCTTCCTTTCAGTTTGTTAGACTGTGCTTAAAGGAACCTTCCCTCTGATACCAATTGATGGAATATCCAGCAATACTGAGAGGGGGAGGGTGAATCAGTATTGCCTATTTTTTCTTTTTAACTTCATCCATATTAAGCACACATATTAATTATTCAATTAAGCAATATATGATGAACAACAAACATTATAAACACGAGACTTTATCGTGGAACCCAATAGGGAAAACCACCAACTCTTTTCTCATTAATAAAATGTTCTTTTACAAAACTGTTTTCAAGCTACAACTTGATGGAGAGACATTCCCCAAGTTTCTTCAGCTACAACTAAAGGGATGTTGCCACGCCCCATTTACCAGCTACAACTGGAAGGATGCACCCACACCCTCATTCACCAGCACCAACTAGTAGGAGGCTTCAACCCCCTGTTTAGTCAGCCACAACTGACAAGGAAGCACCAATTGCCTCTCTTCACAAGCACCAACTGGTAGGAGGCTTCGACCCCCTATTTAGTCAACTACAACTGACAAGGAAGCACCAACTCCCCTGCAGGCTCCAACTTGCCCTTGAACCACCCAACCACCCTTAGTTTATAATGTAATTCAATCACTTATGTACTTCACAGAATTTTACTCATGCGGCCATTGTTGTAACTACTTGTCTGTCGTAACCTTTGCTTGTATGGTCTTTTGTATCAAGTATTGGATTGCATAACTGCTACTCTGTCTTCTTCTATTCTTGATCTTCAATAAGACATTGACAGACACCTTCGAAAAAACAGTTCATCATCTTGGACTCTGCTTATGTTTTTTATCTTCTAATGTGAACCACAGAGACACATTCTTCTCACCACTTTTTCTCGTTTATATATTCTTCAAATTGGTGTGAAATTTAAAACATCATGTATCTTTATTTGAACCATTGTACCTTTTCATTTAAAATGATAATCTAATCCTTAATTAATTTCATTTTTCCTTTTTATTCATTATTCATGTTTTTTATTATTTAACTCTCTTTTAATCATGATTGTGTATCGATTCATTTTTGTCATAAATTGATCACAGTCATGGAACAATTTAGTCCTTTATACTCAATCCTTAATCTCTATTATATTCACAGAGACCAGATTCCATGAAGGCGCTTCCTTCAAACCATCACATATGGCCGTGTGTTACAAAACCACAGGCTAACCAACTATAGCGAGATATAATAAATCACTTATAGCATATGACCATTGGCGAAGACCGAATGCTAAGCCTAAACAAGTGCTTGAGTGCTTTACCAAATCTACAATCACGATTAGATCTTCTGATGAGATGGACGACTGATGGTATTTTGGCACTTCGACCTTCAGGTCTTCATGACTTACAACGTTACAAAAATACTGATTACGATATCGCCGAAACAATCAGACGGTTCATGTTTATTTCGCGGAGACAGATCAACGGTCAGGTTTAAACCTTACACTCATCCTTTCACTACTAAATCTGACGGCTATGACTTAATCATGCATTGAGATGGATGGCTATTGTAATTTTGGCACTTTTCCCTTCGGGTTTTCGTGACTTCCAGCATGTCAAATATCTGAAGTTGTCAATCTATTGACGTGTGTCCCTTTAAGAATTTCGGCATTCGAGAATTCGGGATATTAGAGTATTTTCTTTCTATGTAAAACTCTCAAAGTAAAAACTCCTGACGTGATGTAAACCTTCTGACATCACATGATGACTTGGCATGTGTCGAGTAGCTTCCACGTGTCATTCAAATTCACAATATACACATGCCTGAAATGCCAATTTTACTTTGACACTTGTCACTATCTGACTATGCCACATGTCATAGATGACGTTCTCTGTTGATGTTGTCTGTCAATGTGTTTTGCTTCCTCGACTTCGAGACTTCGGCCTTCGGGTTTGTTTGTTGTATGTTATGTCCAACCTCCCGATCTTCGAAATGGAAAAATCCCAACTAAAGGTGCTAGCTCCTCTTCCACATCCCATTTTACATGTGACCTCGGGTTATGACCCAGGGCTAAGTGTTTCACATTTTCGCATTTCAGGATTTTGAACAACTCTCATCGTTGTTTCTATGATTCATGAATCCCTGAATTCGTTGATCCAGTGCCACGTATTCTCATTTCAACTGACGGCTAGGATCTCTTCGGAATTTCGATCTTCGCGAGTTCGGGATCCTTGACTCCTCGACACTCCAAATCCTTTGATTCCCGAGTTCCGAAGGAACTCACAGCTAACCATCGTGCAACTTATCCCTGATATAAAATTCCTCTTATGTCCTCTAAATACATCGGATATTGTTGTTCGATCAGGATCTAGGATCGACAGCTCAATCTGTTTGTGGTGCAGCTCTTGTAGCTTATCCTATCCTTCCACTTTAACATGATCCGATGGCTAACGGGAGTTGGGTTTATTCTAATGGCTGACGGGTATTCGGATATTTGATCTCACGACCTCTTTACCTCTCTTATCATATCCTTCCACTCTATCATTGATCCGATGAATGACGGGTATTCTTGAAGCAGATCAACGGTCATGATATTTCAATGGTCCTCAAGCCCACGCTCACTCAAATGACCAATGTGCATTATATCAGATGATCAACATTTTCAACCTCTTGATTGGACGACTGCTAAGCTTCTCATTCTAATTAGACGACTACTGACACTTCTCACCTCTTCCTGTGCAATGGTCGACTTCTCAATATTTCCATAGATCCTGACAATACTTCTATAATGCGCTTCTTCATTCGCTAACTCTCTTGAGCTTTGATCATAGGAACATTTTTTATCCTATCATGATCCACAATAATCACAAATTGCTTATGTACTGCATTTTCCCTTCTAAGCTTTGGTCTTCATATTGTTCGCTCCTCCTCTCGAGCTTGCATTTTCGATCTCTGCACACTATTTGACATCTTTTATCAGCTAATATACATGTTGACATCAATGACAATCTCATCTGATATACTTCATCATTACAGATTATCACTTCAACTGTTGACATCAATGACAATATTTCCAACATCATTTTTTGTATGGAATCGCCAACATATTTTCTTATATCTTGCAATAAACTTGATGATCCTTTCTATTTTGTACTGCTTTCTAGGATATCCTCCAACCCAAGTGTAGGTTGAATCAAATTTAAAGGTTATGGAAATAATGGTCCTGGTACCAAAGCAAATTCTGACTCTTTTGCACTCTTCTTTAATTCTAAATTCTCTTTTTCCATGTTATGAATTGATTGTTTAATGCCTCTCCAGTAGCTCCATGAAAGTATGCAATTTTGGATGGTGCTACTCCATCCAAATCAATTGAATATTTCCATCGTTCTGATGACCTTTTATTCTTGGTATTGACTTTTTTAAGCAATGTTTTTTTAGTTTCATGATTGCATGCCACATGGTGTAGAGTGAAAAATTCTTCTTCAAACATTTTGGGATCCTGCGTTATCATAGCATTGGAAATTTATCTTTTTTCTAACAACCTTTATGCATACCAACTAGGTTCTTCAATGAGCTCATCCATGTCCATTGCATGGGGAATTTCCTGGATTTCTGGTGCATTTAACTCTATTGATGATATATTTATTTTTCTTTACACGAGAGTGTATATAATGTGTGTTTTTTCAAGACCTTTCTTTGGTGGGTATTTGTCTCCACCATCATATGAACCTGCGGTTGATGTTTTTCTAGTATCCATTCCACTGGTTCTATTCTTCATTCTCGATGGAGTGCTTATTTGGGATGTTGTTGGCGAATTGGGGTTTTGATTTGTTGTTTCTCTGCGATGTTGTCTATGTCCTTAATTTGTGTTGTGTACTTCTCTAGTGTCGTTTGAAATTTGGTAGGCCACTAATTCCTGGAGATACAAGTTATCTTTGCCACCTTCTTGAAATTGTTCAATTTTGGTGAAGTGTCAAGAATACCCCACTAACTGCATATGTGTAGTAAATTTGTTGTTTGTGTCAAAAGCTTCAACAAATTTTGCTTCCTTTAAACCCATTTTTTCATGATGTCCCGCCAATTTATTAAAGTGAGTTATGTGCTCAACAATGAAATTCCCAATTTTCCATGGTAGGGGTATAAATTGTTTTTTCCTCTTATCATGGAAGAAGCGAGCCCAAGTCTTGTATTGTTTGCATACTTACTACCAAATAATATAATTACAGTAATTCTTTGGACAATCCAAAAACCCCTTTTTCAGAGAGAAAGGAAGTTTCTTCCAGGGATAACCTCGATGTGCTCTGTCCAAATATTAATTTTTTGAATTCTAAAATGAAGTTATTATGAACTGGATAGAAACTGTATTGAGCTTTATGTATGTATAGGACTGAATACCATGCGTAGAATGGTTCCATATTTAAATGAACATGTTTTTCTCGTGGAAAATCTTCAAATACATGGCCATAAGTAGTGGAAAAAAAGAGTTAAGAAGTTGATCCAGGTGGATATTGGTGGCCACCCACCTATTCCAAATTCCAACTTGCTCATCTTGAAAGTTTTCAGTTCAACATGTTTC
>JASDQU010259119.1:0-10873 GCA_032191745.1 Picea mariana
TTACAGTTCACCGATGCATCATTGATGAAGGTGCATCCACCTGTATCATGTCCAAATCCATATAGAAGAAACTTGGTTCCCCCGAACTCATACCATCTTCCATTACCTTAAGAGCCTACGATGGCAGACCCTCATCCCCTGAAGGACTCTTCTAAAATGTCCCCTTCAAGCTCGGGGGAAAAACCATTCTGATTGACATTGAGGTTATCGATGCCCCGCTCGACTACAATATATTGTTTGGTTGTAGCTACATGTATGCTATGAAGGTCGTTGCCTCTTCTGTGTTTCGAACTATGATATTTCCCCATAATGGAAAGATAATTACCATCATCAAGTATCACATTACGAGCCTAACCCTTCATCCAACATCGATAACATCCTCCCTTTTATACACACTAATCCCGATGCCTATCCACTCATTGAGATGGGCCCCATAATCTTCAAAGACCCATCCTTTCTAGGGACATACCACGGAGCACCATCGCTCCTCCATCCCTCAACACAAATATGTGTCATATCCTCTAATGGAACGACAATTGAAACTAACCTCCCTCCCACCAAGGCCTCTTTCATCCCTGACGTCCCACTAGTCGCATAACTTCTCCCTCAGGAATCCCCTAGAACTAATTCAGCTTGACCTATTCCTGATCTTCCCCAGGGCCAGATCCTGGTTTGGGAAACAGTCCCCCAAGCCATTACCCAAATCCCTTTCTTTTACCCCCCACTAGGTGTACAAGATTTCCAGGTTGTTGCAACACTTACCCTTCCTAATATAGTGCTGGAAATCCCAGTGTGGTATTTACATCCACCTAAGATGGTTCCTCAACCATCCCTCCCTCCCCAAATAGAAGGAATCCTTATGCAGATTACCATACTCACTCCCACCATACCCCCTACATCCCCACTCACTAATCCCCCTGCTATAGCTAGAGGCAGGTGAAAGAATAAGTATCCCATAGCTCCACTTCCCTCACACATCCAACCTCCTTGCATGCTATGTGAGAAAGACAAACACCCCACCAAAAAATTCCCATCTCTCCCTGAGTTATGTAATCTCATCCAACTCCCTCGAGCACCACCACCACTCATCGCTTCCCCCAGTATTGCTACTATTTCACAGAATACAAGTAACAAAGGCATGAAAACCAAATTCGCATGTGCCATCTATTCAAAATATGGACATTACACACACCACTGTCCAACATTACCTCAATTCCAATAGACACTAACAGATGTACGCCAGAGCTTTCAACAAACACTCACCCCAACTCCTGTCACCGACATCCATTATGTCACAAGCTCAGTCAATGAACGGATGAGATGTCCTTGCTCTCTATGCAAATCACTTGATCATTTCACATATCAATGTCCTATGATCATTGAATACAGGTGTCGTCAACTGGCCCCTATTCAAAATCATACCCCTCCTCCTCCAACAGACCCGATAAATATCCTTACCCCATCAATTGATATGGTTCATATCTTCCCACCAGAACCTAAGGCACTCTCTTCTCCCCCATTGTTCCTAGATGATTTATATGAGGAGTTACCCCCAAATTCCCCCAATTCTCTAATTCATTTCCCCACGAAAATTTTACGCCTAACTACCATTTTTAACCCACAATATCCAGATATTTAGTTTATGTTGAGTGAACCATCACAATCCCCCTCCATCAATCCCCCTATGTCTTTATTAGAAGGAGACAATGCCACAGTGACAGTCACCAAAGTCACTCCTCTCGATCCCCTATATTCACGCCAGTTTCATTGTGATGAAGATATCCTTGAGGAGTTAACTACCCCGATTTCCCATGGGATGCGCTTCACCACAGAGCACTCTTTCTTTCACAGGAAGCCTTCATTCCTCCTAACCAACACCCCATCTACACAGTCAAAACCAAAATTTTTCTCCCATTAGGGTATATATATTGGTTCAATAACCCTATCCCTTCCCCTGACACTTTCCAAGAAGGCAATATGGCCAATATATCCCCAACCATCAAAATAGATATTTCCATCAAATCTGGAATTATCGAGGAAATCACCATTGGCACTGCATGTTCTCCTAAAGAAATCACCGCCTACAAATCCCTCTTCTAGGAATATTGGGAAATTTTCACCTAGTCATAGATAGAGATGCCTAGCCTTGATCCCTCTATTGTCGAACGTTGCATAAACACCTGGCCTGATATCACACCCGTCCACCAGAAACAACGACCTCTACACCCATCCAAAGAAGCGGCCATCAAAGCTGAGATTGACAAACAATGCACTGCAGGGTTCATTTACCCCATAGCCTATACATCATGAGTCTCCAAACCTATCCCTGTTAACAAAAAACAAGGCACTATCCGTGTCTGTACGAACTTCTGTGACCTCAATCACGCCTGTCCCAAAGAAAACTTTCCAACACCCTTCATTGACCAAATAATTGATGATTGCGTAGGTCACAAGGCTTTTTCCTTCATGGATAGTTTCTTTGGTTACAACCAAATCCAAATTCACCCCGCCGATCAGTACAAAACCGCATTCATGACTCCTTGGGGAACCTTTGCATATCGTGTCATGCCATTCAGCCTCAAGAATGAAAACGCCACTTTCCAATGGGCCATGACATTCATTTTTCACGATCTGGATCATATCATCCTCACATACTTAGATGACCTCACTGCTCGATCTAAGAAATGCACTCAGCATCTCGATGATCTATGAATCATCTTCCATAGGTGTCATTAGTACAATATCCGCTTAAACCCCCTCAAGTGTGTATTCTGCATCATTGTTGGGCACCTTCTAGGGTTCATAGTTTCCCAATGTGGCATTACTGTGGAACCCCTCAAAGTCCAAGCCATCCCATAAATTCCACCCCCATGGAATTTACGCCAACTACAGAGCCTTCAAGGCAAAGCCAACTTTTTACGACGCTTTGTCCCATATTATGCTACTCGCGCACATGGCTTCCTTTGCTTACTTCATCATGACATCCCATTTCAATGGGATAAACATGCCCAAACCGCTTTCAACGATCTTAAAGAGACTCTCTCCAGTTCCTCGTTGATTAGTCCACCTGACTATAACCGTGATTATCTCCTCTACATATCAACTTCAGCCATTTAAGTAACAGGAGTGCTTGTCCAAATTGGGGATGACACCTGTGAGCATGTGATTTACTACATTAGTAAAAAGCTTTTAGGCACACCCTTTAAGTAAAATCATGAAGAAAATCTATCCCTTGAAGTTGTCCTCACAATCCAGAAATTGTGTCATTACATTCTTCTTCAGACTATCAAATTCATCGTAGATTCCAACCCCATGCAATACTTGCTCAGTCGTCGACAAATTAACGATAAATTTGCTCAATGGATCTTTATCCTTTAGGAATATGATCTCGAATTTTCAACACCCAAGAAAAAGAAATCTCATCCTCGCCAAACTTATCATAAATTTTCCCTCTGACACTACCAATCCACCAGTTAATACCAACCTCCTTGATGAACATCTTTTTTTCATCCCCTCAGATGACCCTTGGTATGGTGATCTTCTTGTCTATCTCTGAAAAAAAAAAATTGGAAACCACCTCTCCAGAGATGATCGTCATCGTATTTGTCACCCAACACCTCGCTACCTCCTCATAGGGGACATCTTATATCAGCGAGGAGTCGACACCATACTCTGTTGATGCTTAACTATTGATGAGGCCGACAGAGTCTTGAATGACTGACACAATGATGCTTGTGGAGGCCATCTCTTAGGGTTGTCCACCGCTCAGAAAATCATCCACTCAGGTTACTTTTGACCTACATTATTTTATGACTGTGTCCATGCCATGAAACAATGTGATAAATTCCATCTTTACGCCAACAAAGAACGCACACCACCTTCTCTTCTACACCCAGTCATCATCGTTGGTCCCTTTTGTAAATGGGGCATCGACTTCATGACTTGCAACCCTACATCTAGAAACGAACACAAATACATAGTCATTGCGGTTGATTACTTTACCAAGTGGGTTGAAGCCATGCCTACCTTCAACAACACCGCTGACACAACAACACATTTTTTCTTTAACCATGTCATATGCCTCTTTGGAGTACCACTCCAACTAGTCTCTGATCACGGAAACATTTCGAGAATGAGATTTTCATGGAACTCTCATCCCGGTTAGGCTTCTCCCACGAGTTTGCCTCACCATACTACCCTCAGTCCAACGGATAGGTAGAAGCAGTTAACAAAGTCTTAAAAACCATGTTGTAATGCATGGTTAACAAAGATAAAACCAATTGGCATCATATGTTATTTTTCGCACTTTGGGCTTATCACACAGCAGTCAAAACTACCACTGGTTTCACACCTTTTCATCTAGTCCATGGGGTTGGGGCCACTCTTCCTATCGAGTGCGAAATTCCCACCTTATGCACCACTATTGATCTATTATCCAACACTTCCCCAATAGAGCAGCGTTTGTTGAACTTAGAATCCCTAGATGAAGATCATTGATCTTCATTACAAAACAATGAAGTAGCCAAAAAACGATCAAAGGACACCTTTGATTGACATGTCAACCTTCGCTAATTTAACGAAGGAGACCTTGTCCTCACTTACGATATCACTCATGATACCCTTGGCCATGGAAAATTCGAGTCCCTGTGGCATGGACCGTACATCATCCAACATTGCCTCACTAAAGGCACATACATCCTGGCCTCCCCTGAAGGCCATCCTCTCAAGGAACCCGTCAACGGGTTGTACTTAAAGAAATTTTATGCCTAAGCATAGCTATACTACACTAGGATTTTTCTTTTTTACATATTTTGTAGAGTTTTTAGTCTTCTTTTATCTATACCTCTCGTCTAATCTATCACTCGTGTTATTGATAGATGCCACCTCCATCGGCGTACCACATCGGTTGAGCCGATGGAGCTAGCCGCTGGACACCGAATCTTGCTTTGGATGCTTGGGCCCTCTATTTGCCTTCACATGACCTGCTCCACACTAGTGACATATATTTAGGCTCAACCACCAACAATCAAGTAGAGTACACCACCATCATTGGTCTCCTCGTTGAGGCTAATCATCGCCATATTCATCACCTTTGCGTCTTATTATATTCCCAACTTGTCATCCTCCAGCTCAACAATGTATATTGTGTCCGTGATCCTTGCCTCTTTCGCAAATACCTGCAATTTAGAATTTTATCTGGACATTTTGATTCCATTACATTTACACATATCCCAAGACAATTCAAGCAAATAGAAGATAACATGGCTAACATTATACTAGATTGGTATATATCACATCAATACATCTTCACATACACATAAACCATCAGAAGTCTATCACAACATATAGATTAGACATCATCCACTACATCAAAGACAATCATCAACAACAAACACATCACATATGTACACAAAGATCCCAAAAATGTATATCCATATATATGTATATCGGTCCACATGTCATAAAGTGTTTACAAAATAGTACATTGCCCATAGGTAGGTGAATCACTTTATCTCTACCAGTACAAAACTGGATGTCACAACTATAAAAAATGGGCTCACCAGCCTATATCAGATACACAACTACATATCTAGCAGCCCTCAGGGTACCTCTAGTGCTCCAGCACCAGGTCCTCCCTCTAGTGGAGGTACCCCACTAGCTCCAGGTCCCTCAAGTCCCGGAGGCAATCGTCCAGTCATCACAACTCTGGCTACATCTTCTCTGCGGATCAAGGTCTGTGACTCCACCAGTATCCCAATACACTACTCCAGGATCCCCTCATCCTGGATCCGCACTCACATCCTCTCGGGCACTCCCTATAGAACCGCCTCTAGTCGACAATGAAAATCATAAAACTCTCCCCAGGCATCGGCCGAAGGAGCATGTGACAGCCTTGCCCCGAGGTCATCATAACGACGTCTCTGGACCACTCTATCATGATCACCAGACCTCACCCCAACATCCTCTTGACGTCGCCTCTCCCCTACTCACAAATCTCCCTCCAGTGGTCTCACAGGCCCTAGCAGGCTATCCCTCTGATCAGCTCGACCTCTCATCCATGCGGTCCCACATCTACACAAAAAATCACATGATAACATCATCATCCATAAAAATATCAACCATATGCTATACTATCTAAAAAACAAATCAAAAGCAACAACCAACACATCATACCTCGGCAATCAAATACCTCTCTCGGAGGCAATATCATCTCAGGGTCATCACAAAAATCTATCCCACTGTATAAAAATTACAATATGGTCTATGGCATATGACCCCACACCTATGTAGCCTTGGCTATAAAGTAGTGGCCACCCTCCCCACCCCCATGACGATCCAAAATCATCAACCACCATCGCAGTCATGACTCTTGCACTCCCAGCGGGTCTAACAAAGCTCTCGGGGGAAAAATCAGTACCCTCTCTAGAAACCAAGCCACCAAGATAGATCCAAAAGAAAAATACCCTGAGTCAGCTCCTCGACACCTGGTGAGCTATCCCACCATCTTGGCATGCAGCATCAATCCCTAGGTGAAATGCTCACCCCTAGTGCCCGCTGCATGATCCTCAGTTGGCCATCACTGATACATTGAGTCACGAGTGACCCATACACTCTCACAACCATTGCTTCCATGCAATGATGTACCAGGGCATCCATCACCCCAATCCACACCACTGACCCAGACATGAAATCCTCCCCCGAACAATATGTCCGGGCAAGGGTAGCTAACTGCCCCTCTCCAACTACCACTGGCTCAGCCGGAAGCAGGGTTTCTTAAAACGGGAGCCCTGTCAGAAAATAGACATCCTCCTCAGTAGAGAATTCCAATTTCTCCCCACACACAATAAAACACTACAAATACAGACTCCACATCAAGATCAGGAATTGCAACAAATACTCTTGTGCCCTCAACAGTGGGCAGTCAAAAAAAACTTCAGCAACCCACAGGCCACCAAAGAACCACGAACCGTGGGCTCCTCATCCCTCATGGCCTCCCTCAGTTGGTCTCAATCCCTCTCTCTCCAATGGATCGAAAACATGCCAAATGATCACCTGCACCCACATATACATTAATCAATCAACCATCACAAAAACACCAAAATCTTCCAAAAAAAAAAAAAGAAGGGAGATAAGTTTTCTCACCCTTAGCTTTGCCTCAAGGGCACGACTGTTTTCCCCATAGGCATGCACACATGTGCACCTGTTTACCCCATAGGCACGCATGTATGCACACTTGTTAAGCCCATAGGCACGCACCGAATGCGCTCTTGTTCCCTACATATTTGCGCACTCATGTGCAACTGTCAGCAACACAGCCGCACATATATGCGCGACTGTGTTTCAGATAGGTGCACACCCCATGCATGCGTGTTTTCCCAAAAAGTGTGCCCCCCTACGTGGATATGCCCATTACAATAGCGCATTCATGCGCAGGTCTCCATTGATCGCTTGCGCATTTGGGTGGCCACAACCCTAAAAACCCACCATACGATCCAACCCAAAAATTGACACCTAACTACTGTACAAGAGGATGAGACCACTAACCTAAATCTCACACCTCCCAGATCAGCTTCCTCACACTCCTGGAATCTATGAATCTTCTCTGAAATCTCCTCTCTAACCACTATAGTAGCAAGTACAAATGAGGTGGCAATGTGGACCCTACATCTATATATAGGCCCTTTTTTCCAAACTTCCAGACTCAATTCTGGGAGCTCCGAGCATCCATTTTTTGATCCATCATCAGCCACAAGATCAACACCCTTTCATCTACATCAGGACAATCCCCAAGCCATTTTTCATTCTTATCCCCCTGGGAGTCATTTTTCCATACCCCGTTCAGGTACACATGCTCATGTTCAAAATTATCAAATAAACAGTTATATGTTTGATTATCTTCAGATATTATTCACGTCAGGTATTTGGTCGTCATGTGTGAAGGTACTTGATCATCACACACCAGCGTGACCCTTTAGGTATATGATTGACAATGGCATGTAATCGTTCCCTCTGAATCTCAAATTGCATCTCCAGTCACACCCTCTGAAATTTGCCTTTAGGGTTACTATATCCGGCTCTGCAATACTGTCACCTCCACTACATTTTGGGTACTGTCACCCGATAGCACTCTCCCCCATATGAGTTTTCCCATTCATAGACCCCCTTGGCACTTTGAAACTCATGCTATTTTCAAAGTTTAGGGATGGGAGTCCCGATAGTCTTACATCATGTCGCGAATAAGCCACATAATCCTTCTCCTCATTTTGCAACCTACCCAATGGACTCCCAGGGTACTTCGTCATGGTTTTATTTTGACTGCACTCCCACAACATTATTTACCATCCATTTCATCCACCACTGATTTTTCCATCTTCATATTTCCCTCCATACATTTCCCTACTACAAAAACCCACCTATAGGGCCCCAACCCCCCACTTGTTTTTTAACCAACTTGCACCATCCTCAGGCCAAGCCATCTCACACTGGGGCACCCATTTCTATATTTTCATTATTATCCCCATTGATTTTTTAATTCTTTTTGTAATTAAGTCATTGTTTCCAACATTTTACATAGATTTTTTTCGTCACCTTTGGCGACCTTATTGGAAAACGCAACCCATGTCACCCTTGGTTGGGGAATTCCTTATAACCTACTCCGGTTGACATCATCCATAAACTCTGAGTATCCCATAGGCCACCTACCTTTTCTCTCTGATCTTGTTCACTTTGTCCTACCTCTGGCACAACTTATCCCATGTCTCGTTGTCCCCCTGACACTCGACCTAGTTGAATGGTTGCGGCTACTTATACTTCGCATATATCCCCAACCAAGGGCAGTTTGAGTCTCCACATATCTTGACTTTGTCCATGTACCTCCTTAGTTCCTGACCTCACCTAGTGGATTTCACGAAGGCCTTTGCTTCTTAGAGTTGTGTCTCCCTTTTTGTCGACATCAACACAGTTTCCAGAAGGGCGACAGTATCTTGACTCTCATTACCTTTACAATGAAGAGTCTCAGATGGCACATGGAGAACCATCATTTCTCTCTGCTGTCATTGACCCCCATAACATTCGACTTCAAAACTTTCTCATGTTACGGTGGGTGTTACTTTGCAACTATTGCAGTTGTTCTTTATATTTTTCGAAGACCTATGTACTTTCTTGGGCTATCAATGCCCATAGAATCTGTGATACTTATTATAGGTATCATTGCCTACTATTAAGAATATTGTTCCTCATCAGAGTTGTCCTCTGCCTTTATCAAAACCTCCCCTAAGGGCACTGTAGTTGTCTACATCAACACACAGTTTCACTGACTATACAACACCCTTTTTTGAGTTACATGACATGAGCATGGGGCATGCCCGCCTCGTTTGTACATAATTTATTTTTCACACCTTACAAAAGGTTGGGTCCTACAGGTTCCCTTCTCACTCCAACATGTCACTCTTTCTACTCTCACTATTTCTCTTTCTTACAATGGTACTCTCAGTAGAAGAGACATTGATGAATTTCGGCTATCCATATGCTCCTAACCTCATCCATCAGGGGGCATCTGTTATCACTAAAATTTCATCTGCAAATGGTTACAGGAATCCAACATCTTCAAATAGCTATTAGTTCACCCATGGACCAAAATTACCAAAATGAATTTCCAAAAGGTCCAAAACTATACAACCAGTTAGAAAATCAGGATGCGCTATGACTATACAGGATGCACACACACATGCGCCATCAAGAAACACTAGAAAATATCACATGTGCATGATGCACGACTGTGGACGCTAAAATCAATGGACACCTGAGAATGACGCATTTATGATGTTGGTCAACCTCCCACTCACTTCTAGTTCATCTTCCAAGTCGATTTGACATCCAAATCTTGGCTGGATCTGGCTGGATGGCTGGTCAAAGACCTAAAGGTTCCCCAAAAAGCCCCTTTTCACACTAAAAGATGGTTGCACAATACCTCAAAGTGGTGCTATAAACACAAGGCCATGGGTGCACTACATATTCAAGGAATTCATTTGCATGGTTATGTTGTTGCTATTCTCTTGGGGAAACCTCTTTTCTCATCAAGAGCATACTAGCACCATTCCATTTGGGCAATCCACATCATGTTTTGAGTGGGCTAGCTTGGGATTTTTTCACCATTTCTTTCAAGTTTTCAAGTTTTAAGAAGAGATCAATTTTGGGGGTCCAAGAGCCCTCCCTTAGAGGAAGAAGGGACCCAAAGTCCCCTTTCTCTTTAGTGTTTTCTTCTCACTAATACAATCCTTTCCATTGGTGACATGAGTCTTGTTTGTTTCTTGTTCTTATGTCCTTATGCACAATAGTTTAATTGTTTTTTCCCTTCCTAGTTTAATTCTTAGCTTAGTCTTTTATGTTTATTCTTCTAACCCTTTCCTTTACTGCTGTCTTTCTTAGCTAACCCAACTAAGATTGTAAGCACCTTTGTTTTGCTCATTTAGGTGACAAAAGAGGTGCAACATTAGGTAAAAGAAATTAAAGATTTTATAGTTTACATTATCCATTCATGTACTATTTCTTATGTTCCTAATGCAGTGGCAAAAGATATTCTGACTCAGGATAACCCAGATGGTAGAAGAGGAAAATGGATTGTTGTGATCCTTGAATATGATATAAACTAATCAAGGGTCAAGGTTTAGCCAAACTTATGGCTGAATCAAATCTTCATGATGTAGACATAAACTTTTTAGCTGTAGTTGACGAACAGGGAGAGCAGGCGACTCCACATATCAAAGAGGTATTCTCAAATTCTCCATGGTGTTGGTTGTGGAGTCTGATTATCTTCCTGATGCAGAGGTCCTTACTTTCAGCCATGTTTATACCCCATGAAGTATTTACATCC
>JASDQU010259120.1:0-14624 GCA_032191745.1 Picea mariana
GTGGTTTTGTGACTATCTTGGGCATCAATCTGTGGAAGGATTTCTCCTTGTCTTGGTCTTTTCCTTCAGTCTTCCTTAATCCAGATTGACTTAGGGACGTCTCCCTTGGACTTGCCCTCCTAAATAGAAAGAGCTCCCCATCGAGGTGACAGTGGGTGGGGAAGCTCCTGTTACGTCGGTTTCTACCTTTGACTCAAGCTATTTAACCTTTCCTACAAACCGTGCGATAACAGGTACTCCTGAAAGGGTGGCTATGGTTCCCTCTTTCACCTCTCTACGAGGTTTTGCCTCCTCCTTGGGCTGTGCCCTGGCCAGTATCTGAGGTTTCTTCGGCTGCTGCTCTGGCTCATGAATGGTCTTAGTCTCTGAATCACTGTCTGTCGGTGCCTCAACATCCTCATCCTCCTCCTCACTGCCTGATTCCACTTCAATGTAGTGGATCTATCCCTTTCCCATGCATCTATGCCCTGGGACCCAAGGGTCTCTGTAGGAGAAGCAAAGCTTCTTCCTCATCAACTCCCGTCGCGTATCATCATCCAACTTGGGCTTACCCTTCCATTCCCTTTGAGGATTCTTCTAATCCTTCTCTCTCTGTGGTACAAAGGGTTTGGTGAAGGGTTTAGTTTTTTGCACTGAATCCGCCAAATCTCTAGTGCGTTGGATGGCATCCTGCAAGGTATGAGGCCGATAGGCCTTCACCCATCCTCTCAAGGGTTCTGTGAGCCCTTCTGTGAATAGCATGACCAATCGAGGCTCAGATATGTCTGTCACTGCCACTGCTACCCTCTGAAACTCTGAGATGAATGCCTCTGTTGTGCCAGTTTGTCTCAACTGGGCTAGATCTCTGAAATGGATCTCTGGATCCCTCCTGTCAAATCTATCCATGAGTCTCTCTGTGAACTCTTTGTAGGAGGTGATGCGGCTGTGACCCAATGTCACCAATCCGTGATACCACCACTCGTGTGCCTCACCCTCCAAATGTAGGGTGGCGAAACTGATGGCCTTTGACTCGGTCATCTGGTTGAGCTTGTAGTAGGTGTCTAGTTTCTGTACCCAAGCTCTGGCGGTGCATTTGGACGATCCGTCAAAAGAATGTATGGTGAGTTTACCAACTTTCCGGATGAAGTCAATGTTATGCCCCTGCTACTGCTGCTACTGTGGTCCTCCCCTCTGTGGCTCTCTGGGGCGGTTCCTGAGTCTGAGTCCACAATACTCGACTAAGGTCATATCCTGATGGAAGTTATGGCCCAATGCTGCGTACTCTCTCCGATACTCTGCAATGTCCTCTGCATGAGTGGGCGGTCTCTATGCTATCGATATATGTGCTGCTACTGGGGGTGCCCTCTGGAAACTAGGAAACAACAGACGTGGAATCCTACTCGCAGAGGTGTATGTGCGAGTGGGTGACTGGGGTCTACTGCTTGCCCCTGAGTTCCCTTGTGCTGCATGTGGGGCTTGTGTGCCCGGAATGTCTACCATAGCCAGTCTATCCGCTACCTGAGCCAAAGATTGAGACATGGTCTGCTGACTAGCTAGCATATCACTGATAACCTGCATGAAGGATGCATCTGGATCCATGGGGGCCTTACCACTGCCCTCTGGTCGCTCATATCTATCACCTAGCCTCCTCTCTGCTTCGCGTTCGGCCTCACGCTCTGATCTTCTCTCTGCTTCTCTGTGTGCTCTTCCTCTTCCTCTGAACTGGGAGGGAAGGGAGGAAAGTTAGGCCTATCCCTTCTTTCCCTGCGCCTGTTGTAAGTGACATATTCGTCACCTACGTGTTGAGGACCATCTGGTTCTTCTGCTGTATTCATTGTCTTTAGTCACAGGCTGGCAGGACTAGAGCTCTGATACCACTGAAATATCCCTGATCCCGCTGATCAAGATATTTTCTACTGATCTATTGTTCTGTCTTGCAGATCTGATATACTGGGGGGTTTCTGGATGCGTTTCAGTTGTATGTTTGAGATCTTGATGGTTATTGCATGTGCATGTGGGTTATTGCATGTGCATGTTGCATGTTTATGGTTTTAACAACATATAAAGGATGCATGCAGAAGTAAAGAATATCAACTGCCCAATATCATGTATTATAAGGTTCAAACATGGAAATACAATAGCCTACTGGAAATATAGAATATAAACGTCAGCTAGATCCAATGGATCATCACTGGAATACAAGCAAATAGCATAAAAATACTCGTGATCAGAAGATGATAGCAGATCTGATGCATGCACGGATAGATTGACAAAAATATGCGATTCCGGAGAAGTATGGTAACCGCTACGAGCTGGAAAACTCGTCCGGAAGAATAGACCGTCAGAATGTGCTGGAAACTGCTCCAATAGGAGTGCCTCGACCTCTAGACTGAAATGGATGAGTACCAGATCTCGGATTTGGTCTCTGAGGCACTGGATCTAGACCCCTGGGGGGGTTTGCGCACCTCTTGGGACACTGGATGCACCCCAAAGGATTCCACCAACGGAAACTGATGCTATATGGCTCAAAACGATCGTCTCGCCAAATGCAGAACTAGGTCGGAAGGATTTGCCCGGATCTGCTCTGATACTCTGCATGCAACCCCAAATGTCTGTCCGGAAGAGCTGCGCCCTAAATGGCTGGATGAGGCGATATGCAAGATTCCATCGTCAGAATCCGACGATAGATGGCTCAATAGAAGCGCCCTGGCTGGATCTCAAATGGGTTGGAAGGAAACTGCAATCCGAACTCGAATTTCGTGCAACTCTCCAAACCCTCAAACTGACTTGCACCCTCACTAGCTGAGCTGCGCACTCTGATATGGATACTCCTGAAAAGTATGGTGAAATACCTGGATGGTATCTCCGATGGGCTAGGGTGTGTCTCTCAACACCGAAATCGATCAATGGTGGTGGTTTCCTCCAGAAATCCACAAAATAGTATGGTCGGCTCTCTTCCTCCTCTGGGAACTCTCAACATCAAATCATAACAATGCATAATGAGGAATTAGGTCAAATTCACCATTGACCTCACTTAAGCTAGGCGCTTTTCCTCCTAAGGTGAATAATTAATTAATTAAGTCCCCCTTTAGCACCTTTTCATTCTAATTCTTCGTTGACTTAGGCTTAAGTGAATTTTCCTAAGTATTTTGGCTTAATTCATTGTTTAGCCATCAATTCCTCCTTATTTCTCCATCTTGTTCCATGTTTGTGTCTGACTATAGTCCACGGGAACACATAGACTACTAAGTCATTCCCTGCTAGCCTACTCTTGGGAACGGGACATCACAATCAAGCGGTATGACATTACCATCATTTGGTCACCAAGCCAGGGTAGTGGCTCTGAATTACACAACTGAGAGAAAGGGGGTCTCATCACGAGCCAACCTTCACATTTCTGCAAGGTATTTGTGAGTGACATTGTCATTATCTGGACACCATGCCAGGACAGTGGCCTTCAACTCGTTCCTTAAAACATGAAAGAAACAAAGAATGGCAAGAAGCTAGGCTTGGAAGAAATGCATTGCAAACCAAGGTGCGACACACCCTCTACAAAGGAACCCATGAATGAGATAATATGAGCCCTTGTATGTCATGAAACTCAACGACCTATGAAGTCTAAACCCCTTCCACCACATCATCCATTACATGACCTTGAAAGGCCATCCTTGGGAGCATCCCCTACTTGAGGGCTTTGGTTTACCCAATAGGACTCCTATGACACCCCTCCCATACTTAAACTTGGACAATTGTATAGGGTTTTGAGCATTTGTTTAATTTGATGAGGTAGTTTTGATGCACATGTTTAGGTGCCTTTCTTATTAGACGTGGTTTACACTTGTCATGATATCTTTGACTTGAGATCTTTGGAGGGAGTACCCTTTTGTTTTGCAGGACCTTGCTTGGTGGCTAGTTTTGGAAGAACAAGCCTAGCTTGGGCTTCCATGGGGCAAGAAGCCCATCGGATGGATACCTAGGACCCACATGTCGGATCATGATAACTTGCCTTTGGAGGCCTAGAAGACAACGTGGAAGACATGACCTAGCCCTCACATGCTAAACATTTTTCCTAGGTGAGGCAAAACGTCACTTATGGAGGCTTGACGTCACCTAGAGGGCTAGGGTTTGGTGGTGAAGGTGTTGTTCGATGATATGTGGCACGTTTTGAAGGTAGGAGGCTTGAAGATCATCAAGAGAGGACTTGGATGAGTGACAAGTGGCCTTTGGAGCCCTAGCCGTGCACCTACTACCCCAACGACTTTTTCAAAGTGCTAAAACGTCCCCTAAAGGGGTGACGTCACCTTGTTCTAGGGTTTCTTTTGTGTAAAAGTGAATTTTAAGATGAATTGTTTAATATCATTTGGATGCAAGGGGTAAGATAAGGGTTGTTGACCCCTTATCTTATGTTTTACCCTTGCTAAGTGGACAAACTATGTGATAGACATTTTGTATAGATAGAGATCATGAAATCTCATTTTGAATCATAACTCTCCCATGGTGAAGAGCTAAGGACTGAAATTTTAGCTACCTTGTAGCTTTTTGTTTTCTTGTGCTATGGTGTGGTGCTTTCTTTGGTTATGGAGTACATGATGATGATGTGCTAGCTCTTGGAGGTCTTTTATAGCTATTTGTGGTGGTTTATCTTGGCATGTTATGGTTTATCTTGTTGCTATTTGGATTGGTAAGACATTTTACTTGTTTTTGTCATTTGTAATTCAATCTCAAGGTTGATTTTTTCTAAGGCTAAGTAGGAAGTATAAGTGCATACACCCCTACTTAAGCTCCACCATAATTTTAAGCATAGAATTATTGTTGCAAGAGTTTGCTAAGGAAGTATAAGGACATACACCCCTTAGTTTAAACCCTAGCTAGGTTACTTGCCTTGGGGAATAAGAGGATTTATACCCCCAAGGAGGTAGTAGCTTTAGCTCTTGACTTTTGACCCCATTAACCCATTAATCAAAGGCACTAGTCGTTGCATTGGAGAAATAAAACGTTGCATTGGTGAACGTGAAAAGTTGAAGTTTCGAAGTTCTCTCACTTCGGTATTGTTCTTTGAGCCTTAGGCTATCTTGCCTCATTAAGGCGTCCCCTTTCACCCACTAAAACTTGCTGCTGTGATAATGTAATGATCCGAAGCCATTATGCAAGGATCATCACGGTTTTGGGTGTCTTTTTAAACATTTTCTGGTTGTGGTATTTCGTCAAACACTTTGCTGAATTACTTGTTTAGATGTGTTTACTTGCTGAATGGCCTCTTGATTTCGGCCTTAGGGTTTACTGATGTGTTTATATGAATGTTTGCAGCAAATAACAAGAAGAGACAACCATGGAACATACCTCAACCATATGCAATATGATAGACAAGCCAAAACATCTCAAATAGCTTTTATTCATGAAATAGAGAAACCTGCTACAATGAAGATGCCGATATGGAATGCTCAACAGATGGCCAAGAAGATAGACAAGAGAGCTGCTACAAAATGCTCCTGACAATACAAAATAAGCCTCCAAAGGCTGGATAAGAAATGAAGACCAATGCCACGTCTTGCTGGATAGCTGACTCCTCAACAATTCGGCCCTGGTGCCAAAGATGTCCATTCACCTCAAGAAAGATGCCAAACAGTAGATCGGGTGATGGTAAGAACAACCCAGGTGCCCGAATCTCCAAGATCCCTCTCAAACCCTGTAGATTTGAACTCCTCCACTGAATGGTGCGCCCCACTGGATGACTGAAACCCTAATAATTCAGCCTCTCTCCTAGAGACCTCCAACAGCTCCACCAATCCACTAGAATGATAGATTGGGGCACGACAATGAATACCCAAATGCTCAAATCATCAAAATACCTACTAGATCCTTAGATCTAGCTACCCTCCAAATAATGGTGCGCCCTCCACTTGGGAAATCGTCCCACTGTCAATACAAATAAACCTGCCACTGAAATGCCTCCGGGAACTGCCAAGAATGATGCTAGGACACCTGCAAGGAAAACCCAATACCTGGAATTCCCGAAATCACCTCTCCTCAGCTAGAACAAATCTCTCTCCAAGAATGGTGCGCCCCCCTTGCTGGAAACCCTAGCTGGGACGTCCCCCTTCTCTTCCTGTGCCTGTGGCTGGTGTAGAACCCTCTTGCACTGATGTAGATCTGACTAGAATGGTGTGGGAGCGTATTGCATCTCCGAGACCAAGCTTGGGACAAGTTAGGTGGAATCTTTCACCACCGAATCATCCTCTAGGGTTTGTTAAGTCAAAACCCTCAAAACCCCCAATGCTGGGCTCACTAGCTAGAAGCCAGATATCAAAAGATAGAAAGACATGAATGAATAGAGTAGAGGCCCTTGCCTTCCTTTTATACTTTTTGGCTCACCTTGTCCCTCCAAAGTGACTTTCATTTTATTAATATTTAACTAATTAATTAAATCACTTTAATTAATTAATTAACCTTTTTACCTCTGAAAATCTCCATATCTCTCCTTGTGGCTTCCCTGGCCACTGAAAGTCACTTCTAGCCATCCCATCCTGTAGTGTTGCTCCTCCCGATTCCAATGAGCTATTACACTGAGAGGTTCCTCCAAGTAATGTGCCCAAAATGACCTCTTTAGTGATTTCAATTAACTTATAGCTCAAAATAGTCAAAATCATGGAAATCGTCGGAATGCAACGAAACCAAAGCCAACCTGTGCGGAATGGCTCATAATGATGGAATATGATGATCAATGCAAGCTGGACCCCACAATGGCTCTCAATTACCCCTGTACTCGCTATAACATCCATCTGGCTACTCTGGTCATCATAAATCTCTGCACTGTGATGATGTCCCAAAGTGGGGACATTACAGATAAAACTAACCTACAGCCATTAGAGCTGCAAAAATCTAACCCTCTAAACCTAAATAACTCCTAAACTAACCCTAGAAACTTGCTAAAACTTTGCCCTAACAAACTATGAAACCTAGCGCACTTTTTAGGCTAGTTTGAGGTGATTTTCATTGGCTGAATTTTCTGTTATAAGGCTTGGTTTGCTACAGCCATAAGGATGATAAATATCACTGCACTAAACTTTTTGTAACAGCCTTGCTTTTATGCTAAAGTCTTGCTCTTTCATTCTTGAGTTGAACTAGTCTCTACTAGTTTGTCTCTTGCTTATTCAACTAGACTTTTATCACTCATTTTGCAGCCCTTATTATCTTTTATATGCTGATATGTATCACTGATTGTTTCTGCAATTAGGGATGGAAAGATTAACTTGCTTGTCCACCTAACATACTGCATTGTATACTTGGTTTTCCTTGTGTCTCGGGCATGTATTTTCTCTTGGCAGGTCACTCAAAGCATTGGAAACCTCAAGCAACCCTCAAGACTCGTTACCAAGTTCTCTTTAACATCTAGAAACTTGACCTTTAGGGGCATCCATTCATACATCTCATTTTCCGTCTCAATCCCCCCTAGGGTCACTGGGATTCCCCCCTTGAGGTGACTACCTCACCTCTAAAGTGACGGGAACACCTACCTAAGGTGACAGTGGGTAGATGCTCTCTTAGTTGTCGCCAATTGGTGGTTGGGTCGGGCTTTGCCCAACCTACAATTTGCGCGATAACATGTCCAACATTAACTATTGACTTATACTTGACCATCTTTTACAAGGCACAACTTCCTTCATCTTTAAAAAAAGTTGAACATATTTATATTGTTGGGATTGTGTCAAAATGAACTTCACAACGGTGGCCTCAATAAAATGACTTTCGGAACCTAGTAAAATAAATAAGACGGAAAACGTATGGCACCTACATGGGGTGTAGGTTATGCCTAGGGGCACAACAAATTACTTTATTCTTTTCCATCTCATATACATATACACACAAATACATACAAAATACAAGAAGACGAATCTTTTTGTTTGGTTTTCTGTTTTTTCCCTTCAGGTTAGTATATGGTTTATATAATGTTACCTCATTACCTAGTTAAACCTTGCTATTTTTCCTTTTTATTTTAAAATTTTTGGGCATCGTTGTTAAGCCTACATTCATTTCTTTTTTAGGAGATGCATTAGTCATTCCTTATTTTTCTATTCTATCAATCTTACTCTTTAGTGCCATTGGCCTTTCTTTGGTCATGAGTGGACAGTAACATAATTTCATTTTATTTCATTACAAGTGATTTCTATACAATGGACATTGTAACATTCCAGCTAGGTTAGATGGAGGAGTTGTGCCACTAATCACAACCCTACTTGCTATTTTATTATCTATTTTAAGGCAATAGGTTTTGAAGCACGAAAATTAGTTGTCTTGTGCATGTGTTTATATAGTGGGGTGTAGAGTTATGTTGAGCTACATACATATTTGATAGGTGATGAAGAAGGCATGGCACAAACCTTTGGAGAAGGGTCTCCATTTGGAGTTTTGAGGATGAACTATAGAGTTTTCCATAAAGATGAACAACTATATGTTAATTTGATAAATTAATCCATGATAATCCATGATAATCCATAATTATGCTTCATTATAGATAATTCCCCATAATGAATTTCCTCTTTTTACTTCTGTTTCGCATGTGGGGAATCAAGGTGCTAATAGTGGTGTCAAGCTAGGTTTGTTGTTTTTCCATGGTGGATGAAGGATTGAATGGAGTTCATACACATGTAGGGAATGCTTTTCAACATTGAGGACCTTCTTTCCACAATTATATGGAAAATTTTATGTTTGAATGCACAACAGGTTCATGATATTAGAAGCCTATTATAGTAAAAGCTGCCTTGACCCTCGCAAAACTATTTGTCGAGAAGTCGAAGTGCTTCTCCGAATTGTAGCAGTTTTAGAGGATCCTAAGTCTATGCTTATTGGTTCAAAGTACATCATAATATATAAATTTTGGGTGCCTCAATGTGATCTATGCATTGATGCTATCAAATTTCAATTTTGATTTCTTTGTTATGAAAAATTCGAATTGGGGATTGGTTAAGTTGCACGAAAAGTGGAAACAAGTACGAGTGCCCAAAATAGGTACGACATAGAAACGTGCCCCCCAAAATTTTTGGAAAGAGGGAAACGTAGTATTTAAAAAATAGCACATTATGTATGTATATCAATGTAAACCCAAACCATTAGACAACATATATGTAAATTTTGCTCATGTATATGGCATATAAGGATGACTATAGCAAAATTCCATCAATATACAAGTTTTGCGATACATATAAATGAAGTTCTAAATGAAAATACTTAAACGTTGAGGTGGCTCTAAATGGCCTTTAGAATCTAAAGTGCAAGAATCATCATATACTATAATCAAATGAGTAAATAACTCATTTGAAGTATTTCTCATAGTTTGACTCATCTGAGTCTTGGAATCAGAGTTTTCTTTCTCTTGGTGAATGGATTCAACAATTGCTACCATTTCCTATTTTAAATTAGTTGGCACGAGTACCATTGGGCACCATACAGGTTTCAATAATTGGCATTGTTATCGCACAATTTGTACTTGCCCAAAAGCCAATGGCAAGTGAACAATAAATTGGCGTAACAAGAGGTTGTCCTATCACTGTCACCTAAATAAGACACCTCTTTCTCTTTAGGGGTGAAAGCCCAGGGGAGACGTCCCCGGTGACCTGGGGTTTTGAGAAGGAAAAGGTAATAGTGTCAAGAAAAGTTCTTCCCGTCTCACAAGTCACACTGATCAAAAAGTCCCAAAGGTTTAATAAGATGAAGCAAATATTTTCTTAAGTGTACCTGCCTAGAACAAGACAACAAGAAAACACTATTTGCAAGTAACAATTGATATTAGTGCTTCGTAAAACCTTGGATTTTCAATAAAAGAAATAAGCTGATATACAAGATGAAACAAACAGAAATTTATAACAACAATGTATATATAATGATAACTTCACAATTATGCCTTAAACAAGCCTCAATAATGACCCAAAATGATAACCTAGAATTGGCAATATGCTAGCATTTGTCAAAAACAAAGAAGGCAATGTAAAATCAACTTTAACACTTGCTTTTAGGAGCTTTTACTGCTGTCATATATGGATGTAGCTTACTTTTGTAACAACATCAAGAATGTTAGTAAGTTAGTCTAATCTAAGGTTAGGAAAGATTAACAAAGAGCTTGAAGTAGATGGTTTGAGGGTTGTTTTAATCAATCAATCAAATGTAAGGTATAAACTAGTGCTTTTAGGGTTAATGGAGTCACTTTTGCAGCAGCAAGCTTGAGGGAAACAAATGATAATAAGTGAACTAAAGACAAGAGGGAGGATGGTCGAGGTGTTGGTAACCCAAGGCCTCAATCATCCAAACCCTAGAAGGAAAACGACCACTAGGAAGTAGGTAACCCTAGGCCCTAGCGGTTTTCCTTCTTCTTTAGGTCAAAATTGAAATAAATAAAAGCTTGATCAAGAAAAGGTGTTAGAGTGCTACTAAGGTAGGCTTTTAGCACATGCTTCAATGAAGATGTCTTCTAGCAAAATCAAGTAGGTGGATAGCTATTGAGAGAAGGACAATAACATGTGTTTTTCTCCTAGGGTTTCACACTAGCAATTTCATAATCTTAATAAATGAAAAGTAAAGATACCATAACCATTCAAAGAAAGAAGAATTGCAGATTTTCACTTACATTCACCAAGAATAATCTAGTCACAAGCCCTAGTTGAAGACTTTCCACCATGAAAATGCAAAAATACACCAAGATAAGCTCCCTCCAAGAGTTGCGCACCACTTAGTTCAGCCAATAAGCCTTAAAAGAGGCTGAATTTCAGACCTCATACTTGTGTAAGTAAAATATGATGAATAAAAATGAGAGTTTGATCTCTTATTTATACAATACAAATGACCTTTAATTACATTTTAGGTAAAAAAAGGCCGACATGGCCAATTTACATGAAAAATCCATTTTTACATAAAATTGACAAATAAAACCCGAAATTCATCTTTTTAGGGTGACATTAGCCTCCTTTTTGGAACGCTAGGCCTCCAAAGTGAAACGTTGGGGCTCAAAACCCCTCAGGAACTGCCACACGTGCCAACCAAAGTCGTCCTCATGCTGGATACCTCAACTAGGTGACTTCAAGGCTCTGAATGATGACGTCAAGGGCCCTCAAGGGCCAACGTCATGGTGGGAGGGAAAGACCCCCCTGGGTCCAGGCCTACCAAAGTGCCTTTGGTGGAACGTCCTGCCTTTTCTCTGGTGCAAGCCTCTGGTATCTCTCTGCCCCTGGCTGGGGTCTCAGCATCCATCTGGTGGGATTTTAGCCCTATGGAGGTCCGAGCTAATCATCTCTCCATATGTACCTTTCCGTCGGACATGGTCCTGCAGCAGCAACAAGTACGCCTTCCATGGGCTCATAAGTCACAGGGATCATAGCAATGTCAATCACATCTACTAATCAAGTTACCCAAACATGTGCATAAAACACCCCTTTTCCCAAACAAGTGCTCAAAGACGTTACGCTGTTCTACAAGCCAGGTTTGGAGAGGGTTTCAAGACGTCCTATTGGGATAATTCTCCTTAGGTGTGGGGTGTTTCCAGGTGAAGACCAATCTAGGTCATGTAAGTGCATGAGATGGTGTGGGGGATGTTTGGGCAAGGGGTGCAGTGATGACAGGGAAATGTAGGTCTTACCAGTGGGTGCCTCTGAAGAGGGTGAGCTACACCTTGTCATTGATGCAATTGTTTCCTAGCCCATTCAATGCCTTTTTACTCTTTGTCTTATTGCTTTTTCTTTCAAGAGAATAGCTGGGGGACACTTCCCTGGCATGGTGACCAGTGGTGACAGCGTTACCCACAAGCAATTCACGGAGATGAGAAGGTTGTCTCGTGATTGAAATATCCTTGATCCCGCTGATCAGGATATCTACTACAGATCTAGTGTTCTATCTCACAAATCTGATACACTGGGGTTTCTAGGTGCGTTTTATCTTCAGATCTGATACTCTGGGGATTTCTGGATGCGTTTTAGTTATGTGCTTGAGATGTTTCGTGGTTGTTGCATGTGCATGTTATATGTTATGGTTTAAACAATATATATATATATATGATGCATGCGGAAATAAGGAACATCAACCATCCAATAATATGTATTATGAGATTCAAGCATGGAAATACAATGAAATACTGGAAATATAGAAGATAGTCTTAAGTTAGATCTCATGGATGGTCACTGGAATACATGAAAATAACATAAAATACCCGTGATCAGAAGATGAAGGCAGATCTGATGCATGCACGGATAGATCGACAAAAATCGACGATTCCGGAGAGGCACAGTAACTGCTACAAACTGGAAAACTCGTCCGGAAGGTTATACCTGTTGGAATGAGTTGGAAACTGTCCCAATAGAAGTGCCCTGGCCTCTAGAATGGTATTGGTGACTGTCATATGACAGATTTGGCCTCTGATGCTTCGGATATCGTCCCCTGGGGGTTTGCGCACCTCCTAGGCTCTCTGGATGCGCCTCAAATGATTCCACCAACGAAATCGGCTGCTATAGGACTCAAAACGTTCGCCTCGCCAAATGCGGAACTGGGTCGGAAGGGTTTCCCTAGATCTTCTCTGATGCTCCGTCTATAACCCCAACTGTCCTTCCAAAAGAGCTGCGCCCTAAATGGCTGAATGATGCACTCTGAAGGATTCCACCGTCCGAATCTGATGGGAGGTGGCTCAATCTATGCACCCTGGCTGGATCTCAACTGGGTCGGAAGGAAACTGCAATCCGAGCTCTGATCTCGTGCAACTACATAAACCCTTTATCTGAACTTGCGCCCCCACTGGCTGAGCTGCACAACACTAATAACTGGATACTTCTGAATAGCATGGTGAAATACCTGGATGGTATCTTCGATGGGCTATGGTGTGTCTCTCAACACCGAAACTGATCAATGGTGGTGGTTTCCTCCAGAAATCCACAAAACAGTAGAAGTCAAATCTCTTCCTCCTCTGGGAACTCTCAACATCAAATCATAACAATGCATAATGAATTAGGTTGCTTTACCCTTCCTTTATAGCTTCCCAAAACCCTAATTCATTGTTGACCTTTTCCCTCCAAGTGACTTTTACTTTATTTTATGATTCCTTGATTAAATCACTTAATTAATTAATTAATTAACCATTTTACCTCTAAAAAGTGATTTATCCATCCTGATGGCTTCTCCGGCCACTGAAAGTCACTTCTCATCATCTTATCATGTGATGCTCTTCCTCTCGATTCCAATGAGCTATTACACTAAGAGGTTTCTCCAAGTAATATGCCCATTATGACCTTCTTAGTGAATTTAATTAAGATATGACTCATAATAACTCAAAATTACGAAAGTCATCAGAATGCAACGGAACCAAGGCCAAGCTGTGCGGAATGGATCCTGATGATGAACGATGCCAGTCGGACCCAATAAAACCCCTCAATATCTCTCGAACTCTCTGTCACCCCTATCTGGCTACTCTGGTAGGCATAATACTCTGTAATGTTATAATGTCCCAAAATGGGGACATTACAGTCCTCCTTGCCGAAATATTGCTTATCCTCAAGCAATAACTGAATCCAACTACATATGATACCAGGGTCCCATAACCACCTATGTGACACAAGGTAGACTCCCCTCAAGATGTGGCCTCTCCAAGTGCTCACCATGCATGACACCCACATGCTCCTGATGAGTAGAATGATCAATGTCCAAAGAATCTCAGTCAACTCCCCGAGCAACCACTCTACTCGAAACTCAACTCCATCAAACACTGAACTACCAAGTACTCCAATCCCTCGATCCCATATCAGAATGTGAACTGCAATGCCTCGTGAAATATAGTCCTGTAACATATCAATACCATGAGTCTCTTGCAAATAACACACGGTCTCAACTCGAAATGAGTTTGTCCTCCAATATTGTACCAACCCCAACACGACCTCCACCAACTGAACGTGTTGCTGCCATAGTGAGGTACTGCAAGACCTCAATGAATCACCAACAAGTGACGTACTCCCCCCAATACTGAAGCTCACTGGAAAGTCAAAGTGACTTTCCCCTGCAAAGATCCACTCGTCTCCATTAGTCAATGAAATGGCCAGCCCTGTAATCCCAGGGTCCCATGCTAGCCTCTGACAAGGACCATCAGGCAAACGTTGCACTACTATGATCATGACTGTCTGCTCCAAGTATACATACTGGATCCCCCACTTTTGGATCCTCATGCTGAAATACCTGTGAAAACTGGGCCTGATGTCAAGAAACTGAACCTGTAAAGGTATCTCTGTGGAATCAACATCTGCCCAACCACCTCCATACTCTGTCATGAGTATCAATAGGGAGAACCTGTCATACCATGTAGAACAAGTCCTTGCAAGTCCTTCCAAAACCATCCAAGAGTGAAGTATGTTGCTCTCTGGTGCAACCTGGGCCATCATAAGATGAAACAACCCACTAACCAAATGGACTCCCGAATCCCATGGAAAAATTAGAAGTTCATCACTTCCAATCCGCACCAACTGCTCACATGTCATACTGATAACTGTCGGAAACCCTCCATCCTCATCCCAATGAGAATTTGAATCTGTGTCACCCTCTGAGATATCTGCTATCCCACGGCCTAAGATGCTCACCATCATGCCCAAGGTCTCAACTGTCTGTCTCTGATGATCCACCCCTATCCC
>JASDQU010259122.1:0-15762 GCA_032191745.1 Picea mariana
GGGGATTGTGCTAAGTCATCTACCAAGCTGTAGTTATGAGCTGCCCTAGCCTGTGGATTGTGAACATTCCTGCGCAGGGGGATGCGAGGGATGCATAATGGTGGTTCGGCAGAAGGGCGAGGGATCATCAACGGAGGTCCCGTTGGTGTAGGGTTTGTTTCTGGGGATGTAGGAGTAGACTCAGCTATTGGAGGATACTGACGATTGTGTGTTTGCAAAAGAATTTCTTCCTCACTGGTGAGGAGAATTGTTCGTTCGACTAGATTGTTGGGGTTGTGATATTGGCCCACCTGAGGTGGGGGATGCTGCGTGTCCTATTGGGTGTTTATGACACCTTGATGTGGGATAGGATTTTGCAGTACTGCGGGAGGTTGTTGCACATATTGTTGTTGTGCCTGGTGAGGGGCATTTTGTGCAGGGGTAGGGGGAATACTACCCAAATCTTTCAATCATTTAAAATAAACAATCTGGGGGCAATGGTGAGTGTAATGACCATACACACCACAAAGAGCGCAAGGGTGGATAGTTTTAACAGTATTCCACCCTTGGTGTTTGTTGTTATTTCCCTCTTGGGGGTTTTGGTTCCCTTGGTTCAGGTTGCCCCCAGTGGGTTGATGCTGTGGGGATTGATTCCCACCTTGACCAGGATTGTTGTTGTTCTTATTCCTTCGTTTCTTTCTGTTATTGTTTGATGGATGAGTTGGGTTGGCTGTATTTAATTGTTCAAAATTCTGGTACTGTTGATCAGCGGAAGGTTGAACAAAATTTACCCCCGTATTTGGATGTGGGGGAGCCATAGGTTGTGGAGGCCCGAGAAAGGGGAAGTATGGATTTTGCGGTGGTACCGATCCATAGGGTACATAGGAAGGATGCGTGCTTTCACTAGTACTATAAGATGATGTTGAGGGAGTACCACTACTTGTGGGAACAGGTGGATGTATGGGCGGTGCCGGTGGTGGTCCATTGATAGGTGGAGGTATGGCCACAGGATATGGCTGTTGATAAGGGGGTGGGGGAAAATAAGGAGTTCCCCCATATACGGGCGGGTATTGGGGTGTTCCATACATCGGTGGTGGTTGGGGTTGTGGACCATGGTGCGTGGTGGCACCTATGAGTCCGTCTGCTGAATGAGACATCCCAGGTTTGTCCTAGCCAAATGGCACAGGTTTTGGGAGATCAGGAAGTACTGTGTACAAGTATCCTGACTGTGCGTAAATGAGGTCATATTGTTGAGCCTTGTTGATGGCTTCTTCCTCAGATTGAGGGAAGGTGGAAGAGAAATCTTTTCCAAGGAGAGCGACAAGGGACCGAAGAAACCAGTCAAGGCATTGTTGCTTGGTGGTTTCTGCTTTACACAAACTACGTCGCCTACGCCACTCATGAATGTGGTCAACGATGTGAGTCGCTGTGGTCTGCTTGAAGTTAGACAATAGTTCGAGACCATTGTCATGGCGGATTGGTAATTGGAAAAATGTCAAGAAGGCTTTGGCTAATGACTCAAAGGTCGTGTGGGACCCAGATTTTTCTTCGACATACCATTTGGCTGATGGGCCAGTGAGTGTGCATTGGAAAAGACGCAGTCTGACAGAGTCATCCATGATGTTGTTGGAAGAACACCATAGATGAAAGGTCATGATGTGATTGGCGTGGTCATCCCCTGCCTTCCCTTCAAACTTTGGTATGTCTGAAGGAAGTTTGGTTGGCATTGCAGGCCATGTAGCATCATGCAATATAGGATCTCATAACTATCATGGGAAGCCCATAACTACAGTCTGGTCGATGAATTAGATTAGCCTTCTAGAGCCATGTCTATATTGGAGGTCCTCCAAACCTATCCAACTTAGTGTAAATACTTTCTTTCCACCTTGGAGCAAGTCGACCCAGCTGATACTAAACTCATCACCTTTGATCTAGATAGTGGAGAACCACGCCTCCCCACCCTTACATCTTTTCAGATACGAGTTAAGATCTAGAACATTGTAGTTCATCAGTGCATCATATATGAAGGTGCATCCACATGCATCATGTCCAAAGTAGTCTGGGAGTCCCCTGATATAGTACCATCTTCCATCACAATGCGAGCTTATGATGGTCGACCATCACCCCCAAAAGGGCTCTTCTAAAATTTCCATGTAGAACTTGGGGGAAAAACCATCCTCATCGACATTGAAGTTATTGACACCCCACTTGATTACAATATCTTGTTCTAGCATAGCTACATGTATGCGATGAAGGCAATGACCTCGTCTGTGTTTCGAACGATGATGGTCCACCACAATGGGAAAATTGTCACCATCAACCAAATTACACATTACAAGCCTAATCATTTCACCAACATTGATAATATTCTTCCTCTTGTCCACACTAGATTGGATGCTTATTCAGTCATCGACAAGGGTCTCATCATTTTCAAGGACCCATCCTTACTGTGGGAATATCATGGAGTGCCACCACTCCACCCTTCAGTAGAAGTGTGTGTAGTATCTTTTAATGGAACCAATATCGGAGCCAATGCTCCTCCCAACAAGGCACCTCCCCATATTGAAGTTCCACCAGTTGGAGAACTATTACCTTATGAATTCCCTGAAAACCCCACCGTACCACGTATCCTTGATTCCCCCCCCCCTCCTCCAGGGTAAAATCCCAGTTTGGGAGACAGTCTCTCAAACCTTACCCAAATTCCCTTCTTCAACCCCCCACTTGGAGTCTAATCATTCCAGGTTGTTGGAACCCTTAATCTTCCTAACATGGTGTTTTCCATCCCTGTATGGTATCTTCATCCACCCACGATGGTTCCTCAACCATCTCTCCCTCCTCAGAAAGAGGGAATACCAATGCAGATCTCGATATAAGATCCTCCTACACCACCATCACCCCCAACTATTAGCACCACTACCAATGTTGGGGAAAGAAGGAAGAATAAATATCGCACAACTCCACTTCCTCCCCAAGTTCAACCTCCTTGATCCCTATGTGAAAGAGAAGGGAACCCCACTAATTGATGTCCTACTCTTCCTAAGTTACACAATCTGATCCAACTCCCTAGAGAAACCACATTGATCGTCAATCCATCAAGTGCGTCCACTTCTACTACAAAGTCCTCCAATGCAAGCAATAAAGGGTTGCAAACCAAATTCGCTTGTTCCATCTATTCAAAATATGGCCATTACATTCATCATTTCCCAACTCTACCTTAGTTTCACTAAACATTAGTCTTAGTATGCCAAACATCTTGTCCAAATCCTTCTCAACCACCCCCTACTTAGAATCACATCACTGACATTCAATATAGTTCCTCATCAGTCCCCGCGGGAATGAGGTACCCTCCATAGTATCAATAAATTCACTTTATGTCCAATGATCCCTATCACCCTGTACACAATATCCTGTCTGCATCTTCACCACTGGAAGACAACCACACTTTGACAGTTCCCCCTATCACCTCCCAGGATCCCCTATATTCTCTCATTTTTCATTGTGATGAAAATATCTTGGAGGAACTCACTACTCTCGATTTCCCATGGAATGTGCTCCATCATCGAGCACTCTTTATTTCATAGGATTCCTTTCATCCCCCTACCCAAGCCTCCATGTACATTCCTTTGGGGAATATAGACTGGTTCAACAACTCTATCCCTAGCCCAGATGATTTTGAAGAAGGAAACATGGCCAACATCTCCCCCACCATCAAATTGACATTTCCATTAAACATGGAATCATAGAAGAAATCACCATTGGCGATGCATTCTCCCCTCAAGAACTCATTGCTTATAAAGATCTCTTTTAGGAATATCATGACATTTTTTCCTGGTCATATATAGAGATTCCTGGCCTTTATCCTTCTATGGTCTAACATCATATAGACACTTGGCCAGATGTCAACCCAATTCGTCAAAAGTAACACCCTATTCACCCATTAAAATCTACAACTATCAAAGCTGAAATTGACAAGTGGCATGTTGTTGGGTTCATTTACCCCATTACGTATACTTTATGGGTCTCCAACCCCGTCCCCGTTAACAAGAAATAGGGAACTATTCGCATCTACACCTACTTTCGTAATATCAACCACGCTTTCCCAAGGACAAATTCCCAACCCCTTTCATCGACCAAATTATCGATGATTGTGCCAGCCATGAGGCAACTTCCTTTATGGATGGGTTCTTTGGCTACAATCAAATCTAGATCCATCCAACAAATCAACATAAAACCACTTTTACTACCCCTTGGGGTACCTTTTCTTATCGCGTGATTCCTTTTGGACTCAAGAACACAGGTGTTATGTTCCAACAGGCCATGAATTATTTTTTCCATGACCTTGATCGCATCATCCTTACTTATTTGGATGACCTCACTACTCTATCCAAAAAGTAAACTCAACATTTAGATGACTTACGCATCATTATCCAACGATGTTGTCAGTATAATATCTTCTTGAACCCCCTCAAGTGTGTCTTTTGTGTCACTATCGTACACCTCCCCGGGTTCATTATCTCCCAACATGGCATCACGGTGGACCCCCTCAAGGTCCAAGATATCATAGAGATTCCACCAGCTAAGAATTTATGCCAAATACAAATCCTACAAGGTAGAGCCAAATTTTAACGTCTCTTTGTCCCAAACTACGCCACTCACACACATAGTTTTCTCTTTCTATTGCGTGATGATATCCCATTTTGATGGGACGAACAGGATCAAACAACTTTTGATGATTTAAAATCTATCATATCCAATGCCCCTTTGATTAGTCCCCCAGAATATGATCGTGATTACATCCTCTACTCATCATCCTCAGTCATATCGGTAGCAGGAGTCCTCGTCCGATTAGGGGATGATAGGAAAGAACATGTCATTTACTACATCAATAAAAAACTTCCAGGGCCACCCCTAAAGTAAAATCATGATGATAAAATCGCCCTAGCATTTTTCCTCGTAGTCCAAAAGATGGACCATTATATCCTGCGTCGGACTACAAAGGTCATATAATATTCCAAGCCCATGTAGTACTTTCTTTTTCGATGACAAATTAATTGCAAATTTTCCTTTTCGATCGTTATCCTCCAGGAATACGAACTATATTTCTCAACTCCCAAAAGAAATAAAGTGTTTATCCTCACTAAACTCCTTAAGGATTTTCCATCAGATGCTAAAGCTTCCCTTGTCAATACCGATTTTCCTGACGAACCACCTCTTCTTCATCCCCTCTGATGACCCCTGGTAAGACGACCTTCTCATCTACCCTCAGAATAATAATTTTGGGTCTCACCTCTCTGAAGATGATCATCGATGCATTTTTCATCAAGCCCCTTGATATCTCCTCAACAATCCTTTGGTTTTCCCACTTCCTTCCTGGGCTTCAGCAACATGTCTGATAGGAAGTCCTAGCTACTTGTAGCTACAGTTTGGCACCTTCGGGAATTCAATTGCCAACAATTCTCTCACCTAGAGAGAATTGCTCACGGGCATGACAACCTACCTCTTTAGTCTAGCTCCTAAGATAATGAGGTACATGTATAGGTATGGGTATGGATATAGGTATAGGTACGTGTATGGATATAGGTACAAGAAGGTATAGAGGACAACTGAATGAGTGAGTGAATGATGATGGAATGAATCAGAAAATGAACTAATTCCAAACTATATGTATGCATGTTCCCAAATTGACACTTGTCATGTTGAGAACCACTTTGGCCCACTTGTCCCCATCCTTAGAACTTAGGATAAAATGATTATCCATACTTTATACTTTAAGGAATATTAATATAATATTATTTTTTGGCTTAAGCTCTCTAGATTAGCCCCGTATCCTTAACTTTTAGGCCCCCCTTTCCCTAACTAGTGTAATTTAGTCCCCCATTCTATTTTACCGTGGTGGGTCTACATGCAACAATGTATTATACTAATGACAAGACATATACAAAAATAGGCTCACTAACCTTTAAAATCTAGGCTCTCCGGCCTAATTGAACAAATAAGCCTCCTAGCTTATAATAACTGGCTCACCAGCCTATAGAACACAACATATACACAAAGGCTCCCTGGCCTCAAAATCGTGCATGCTTAAGTTGGTTGCATGCAGTATCCTGGAATATGCACACTTCATCATTTTAGTGTGTAGTACATGTGCGCACTATACCATGAAAGATGCATGAAAAATGATATCAAACAACTCACCATCTTCAGTACATTTTCATTTACATTTACAACTGGGGTTCGACCTAGGGGTATTACATTCCCATCCTCTTATTTATGCACTATCCTCATTGCAATATATACACATATACAACCAAAAATTCAAAAATCCTCAAAAACATGTTGGTATTCTACCCGCATAACATATTCATACTCCCAAGTTGCATCCTGAGGACCGTACCAGGTCCATTGGACCTTTACAATCTCTATGTCTCGATTCTAGAGCTATTTTATTTTTCAGTCCATAATGCATACCAGATGTACTTGGAAAGCGCCTTCCTTCTCCACCTGATTCACATTCCAATCAATAACATGATTAACATCAGATATATTTTTCTTAAGCAATGATAGATGAAATACATTATGAATGGTCATAGATGTAGTCAAAGCAAGTATGTATGTTGCAGGCCCAATCCTCTCTAGGATTTCAAATGGCCCACAATAGTGAGCTTCCAAATTTGAACAATTTCCCAACTTCAGAGAACTTATGTTGGCCTTCACTTTCAAGAATACATGGTCCCCCAATTTAAATTCCCTATGATTTATGCCCTTATCAACATAGATTTTCTTCCTATCTTGGGCAACCTTTAAATTCTGTTTTATTTTCAACATTTGTTCTTTCATTTCCCTGAGTAATTCTAGCCCAACTACATCTCTATCTTCTAGGTTATCCCAACTTACCGATGTGTTGCACCTATTTCCATAAAGTGCATCAAATGGGCTCATCTTTGAAGATGCTTGGTACCCATTGTTATAAGAAAAATCTAATAAGTGTAGGTAGTCTTCCCATTTTGATGGTTTATCCATCACATACATCCTCATCATATCCTCAATCACTTGATTCACACTTTTGTTTGTCCATTTGATTTTGGATGATAAGTTGTACTAAAATTCAAATTTGTTCCAAATCTCTTAAATAATCCTTTCCAAAAATATGATGTAAATTTTGAATCTCTGTCAGACACAATTGTCTTGGGTATACCATGTAATCAAGCAATTTCTCTCATATACACATCAACAGTTTTTTATGCCTTGTGAGTGAGCTTTACTGGAA
The DNA here is from genome assembly GCA_032191745.1 of Picea mariana. Classification (NCBI taxonomy): domain Eukaryota; kingdom Viridiplantae; phylum Streptophyta; class Pinopsida; order Pinales; family Pinaceae; genus Picea; species Picea mariana. Next base: position 7,247 of record JASDQU010259122.1, read on the forward strand.
TAAAATGGGCAGCTTTAGTAAGCTTATCCACCGCTACCATGATATAATCATGTTGTTTGTTTGTTCTGGGCAGTTTGGTGATGAAATCCATTTCTACAACTTTCCATTTCCACTCAAGAATGGGTAATAGCTATAGAAAACTAGTTGGGTGTCTATGCTCATCCTTTAACTTTTGACACTCCAAACATTTGGTAATAAAATCAGCAACTTCCTTCTTCATTCCTGGCCATTAATATTGTCTCTTGACAGCTGCAATAGTTTTCTGGTAACCTGGGTGCCCAACATAAGGTACATTATGCATTTCTCTCAATATAAGATTTTTCAATTCCTGGTAATTTGGTACATAAATTGTGCCCCTCTATATGATAATTTCATCATTTTCTAGCTTACAGTATTCAATTTTCTACTGCAAAATACCTTGTTGTAATTTTTCCACTCATTCCTTGTATTGCAAATCTGATTTTGCAGCCTCTATGGTTCTATATTTCAAATATGACTGGTACATGCTAATGGTTGTAGACTACAACTCATGCACTCTTCTACTAAGTGCATCAACCACCTTGTTCTCTTTCCCTTTGATATGATTTATATCAAAGTCATATTCACTAACAAATTCTAACCATCTGCTTTGTCTGGCATTTAGAGTTGGTTGATCAATAAATATTTCAAACCATTATGGTCTGTCCTCATCTCAAACATTTTCCCCATGAGATAGTGCCTCCACTTCCTCAAGGCATCCACTATGGCTACTGTTACACCTCAATATTGCTCACTCCGATAAGTGTCATAAGTGTCGCATGATCCTCTCAATTGTCGCAAGTGTCGCATGTTCCTTACAACTTTCTCAAGTGTCGCAAGTTGTTCACAGGTGTCGCAAATGGTGTTCAAGCATACTGCCATAATAACTACACTAAGGATTCACTTAAGACATCTCATACACTTGATTTGGAGGAGGGGAAATGATTAACTGAAGTCAAGGAACTTTTATCACCTGAGAAGAGCTCTTAAACAAAGGTTTTGAAGGTGAGCGCTCCCCTACATCATCCTTAGGAGCACTGGCACTCCCCTACAAGGTCTCAAGGAGCATTATAACACTTGTATTCCCCTCTGAAGGAGCGTTATCCATCCTTGGAGCGCTGGCACCCCCCTCAAGCTTCCTAGGGAGCACTACAGAGCCCTGATGCCCCTTTTGAGGGAGCGCTATCTAATCTGAGGCAGTAGTTGGCCCGTTGAGGAGAATAAGGGGAGGATATTTCAAGTTTGGAAGGTAGTTGCATTCAAATTCTTGGTTCCATCAAGAGATCCCTGATCCAAGGAGGGAATTCTTCAACTTGTTCTAAAGATAACTCAAGAGGTTAAGCTCCTCTTAACCTATATAAGTAGGATCTATAGTGGTGAGAAAGGAGGAAGAATTGCTAGCATGAAACCTATGATCTCATAGGAAACACACAGTCAGTCAAAGGAGAGTGATCAGTGAAGCTGCTATCATCTAGGTTGTGGATCTTTCGAGCAAGGGTTAGATGAAGGGGACTTGACGAAGCTGTCGCATTCGCATCTACGATTGTAAGTACTGTTGTCGTTATTCTCATTAATATGACATACTTGGCCTTTTTCTTTCTAGTTTGTGTCTGATATTACATGAACTTATCGTTGATAGATATATCTATTTTCAAGCTAATATCAATAGAGTAGGAAGCGGTCGTATCTTGTTTGTCTACAGGACTCAGCGAGGAGCGAGAGTTTGGAGCTCGATTTGGAGTGTGCAGGGACAAATGTCGATAAAGAGGTACTACTATTCTCCTTCCTTCTCATGTATTAGTTTGTATAGATTTGAAAGGAAATCAGTGTCCATGTTAAGTCCTTTTTGTCTTAGAGTTAGGGTCTAGCTCTTTGAGGCAATCTACCTGTCCGCAGGGAGATTTTCTTACAACAGAAACTCGCGACTCCACTGGGGAGTCCTCAAATCGAAACTTCTTGTTTTGATTTCTCCTCATACACCTTGTTTTACCCCTTGATTGTTTCACACCTCATTCACTCCTCTTTTGATTGGTTTCATGAGCTGATTGACTCCCTACCCCATCACACTCAGACTAATTATCGAAACTGAACTGCAATTTTTGGATTTTTGACACTTTTAGGAGCTTTTTGAACCTGGCGCCCCTGTCCCTGTGTTAACAGATCACCAACGCTCCCTAAGTGCCTTACACAGAGCTCTATAATGCTCCTTGTCCTTGAAAATAGAGTGCCAACCCTCCTTTGGCCCATAAACCTTCCAGAATTGCCTTTGTCAGGGTCTTACCTCTGTGTTTCTCTTGCTGGGTCACCTTGTGAGTAAATCCTTCTTCCTTTCCAGCTTTGACATCTATCTTTTTTGAAGAAAAAACATCTTGCTATTTGGATTTTGTGGCCTCCTTCACTATTTTTGTTGAGTTTTTCTTCCTTTTGGAGTTTGAAACACATGCATTGTCTTTCTCTCCTTTTCGACTGAGTGAAAAAATATGGTGAAACTCATCAAAGGCCTACATATCTTTTCATTTGGTTTTAGTTAAGATCATTGTTCTTCGACATTTCTTTTGGTGTGAAGTTTGATTTCTCTTTGATTGTTTCTTTTCTTTCGCTTCTTGTTTTGATCACAATGAAAGGGTGTATTGTTTGTATGATTCTTGCTTGTGTTGGTTTGATTTTCATTCATCCAAAAAAATAATTAGCAAGACGAGCATTGTTTTGAATTAATCATTGTTCATATGCAAAAAATAAAAAGCATCTTCATGATTGATTGTGCATGTTAGAAGGTATCTCAAAAGTTTTAGCATCACATCAGGATTTGTTTGAAGAAAATTTGTATAAGGACATTCCTTATTAGTGCTTATTAGTGAAAAGAACTCTCTCTCTCTCCCTTAGATAGATGTTCATCGAAAAGAAATGACTGCTTATCATCTTTGATGCATTTTTGGGACTGAGTCATAATTCCATTTGTTTCACTTCCATGCACCCGTTTTGAGTAAACAATAGCTATAAAATAAATGCTAATTAAAAATTATCTAGAATTTTTCTTTTCTAGGATCCTCCACCTACAGTAGACTAGGCTTAGTAATTTGGATTAGGCTATGAGCATAACTCTCCAAAGTTTCCAAAAAAAACATTAGCATCCTGAGTTAGGGAGAGTCAAATCCAATTATCGTATAAGTCTGCCTGGGATCCCCCTCTCACACAGGGGTTACGCACGAGGTCGCATTCGGGTGAGTTACAGAGATTATCCCTCTGTGGTTTAACTGATTGTGGTGGTCAGATTATATTATGGGGATCGCTTAAAGGTAAATCCACAATTATTTCATGGAATCCTTTTAGTTGATTTCAGGCTCAATACCCTGCCCATACGTTCGGATCAGACTGTCGACTATTCCTGCCCAGGGGCTGACTGCGAATTGGTAACCTTAGTGGCCATAATATTTAGGGTCTTACACAAGGTGATAGTGAAAAGAAGTCTCACTGTACCTGGAGTAGACATTGGTCAAACTCATGCGGGCTGTTTTGGGTTAGCCCACGGATGCCCGCGTGCAGTATAAGGACAGCAAGCAGATGCCCGCGCCCAGTGAGAAGTTAGGGCGCGGGTTGCTTGTTTTAAGTGGTTTTTTGAGGAGTTGTTCAGCATGGCTTTGGCTAGGAAGAGGCATGAGTAGGCCTGATGCCAGGTAAGCAGGGATAGTGCAATTTAGGGTTATAGCAGGAGGGTAAATCCACAATTACTGTGTGGAAGCTTGCACCAAGGCGTAAGTTCGTTAAGTAGGTTGCCATTGTAACTATTCCACCCTATCCCCACCCCTTCTGGACTTGATCATGCAATGTTGGATTTCATCACCAACTAGTACAGTCATCGAGAGAAGGTCCTATTTTCTTGGTTGTGATTCTTAGATTTTATTAGCATATGCTGTTTCTTTTTGGTAGTTGGCCATAGATCTTTTTCGCCGACTCTTTTTCGCCAACATCGACCCTCCACGCCATTCACGGAGGCTACAGGGACTTCCTTCGGAAAATATCAAAGGAAACACGTCTTTACCCCCTCATTCTACGGAGGAATCTTCTCAACAAAGTGAGGTACAAGACACTAAAACTCCCCAAGAAGAATTTCCCACTCCTTTAGAGAATTTTCAAATTGTTTCGGAGTCTCTGGAAGATTTCCGCATTCCGGAGGGATATGAACGACATGTCCTCCAACTAAATTTCGATGGTGAATTTGTCATCGTCAATCCTTCTGACATCTCGACTGGGTCTCATCAAAACCCTTTAGTCGATGACCCTTTTTCGACCGCAGACATTGTTTGAAGTCCACCGTGCATGGTCCAAGATCTTTATGGAACAGGGATGGGTGCTGACGCACCCATTTTCTACACCATACCCCTAAACCATTTTACCAGTACCACCGCTTTTACATCCACACCACCCGTTGGTCTGAACATATCGTCCGTTGTCCTGAGGTCTACTCTTCCCCTCTAGATGACCCATTCTACAATAGTCCTACACATTCCAACTATTCCCGCTGGTAACGCGATGGTTAACCAAGCTGCGATTGGCACACCTGTAATACCAAGACCTACATCATCACTCCCTTTTGGGTACAGAGCACTGAATGCTTTCACTGCCACTACTACCCAAGCCACTAATACCCAAGTTATGCTGGGAGGTTCCATACCTATCCAACAACCCGGAGGAACTAGTCTTGGTGGTCCTAATCTGCTCAGCGGCATCGGTTAGTCATTTATGTCTGGTTCTCAAATTCAGAGAACTCTCCCTCAGGTTGGGGGGCACCCTCCCACCAGAGGACAAATTCCATTTGGGGGACACCCTCATGCTGGGGGGAAGCCTCAATCCATAGTCTCCCATCAACCATATGGACAAAATGTGTCTGCCACACCCAATCCGTGGAACGTCCCTTTTCCAGGAAACCCACAGTTCTTGGCAGGACACAATTCTTAGACTCCACAACAACCTCCTTATGGAAAAATGCCAAACCCGACCTATAACCCTCAAAACCCATCCGGTTATCCTCCTCTCACACATGCTTCTCAAAACACCTCAAATCCTGTGTACCCTAGTCAACACCAACCTCATACAAGAGGGCCCATTAGTTACAATTATCCACATAACCCAGTGATTGGCCCTACTGGTGTCCCGATGCCGCACCAACATTACCCATAGGTTAACCGACAACTACCTTTTCTAGCTACCCTGGACCTTCCAGACTTGTCTCGGTTAACAAATGATCCTATTTATCATTCTTCAGTTTGGCCAGCTATTCTAGCTAAACTTCCTTCTAATATCCCAAAATTCGATGGAAAGTCCGGAGAAGACCCAAACAACCACGTGATGACTTTCCATTTGTGGTGTTCATCCAACTCTCTCATGGACGATTCTATACATTTGCATCTTTTCCAATGAATGCTTATGGGTTCCGCGGAAAAATGGTATATTGAACTACCACGCGCATCTTTTCACGATTTCAACTCTGTCACCATGTCCTTCCTCACACACTTCCCACTACCCATTCGGTATGAGACAGGTACTGAACTATTAACCTCCCTTCATCAGACAACGTCCATACATATCTCTGATCATATTCATGAATGGAGACGATGACGAAGGCTAATCAAAGAGGTCATTCCTGACCAATTGTTAGCAGAATGGTTCACTAAATCATTGTTACCCCAGATTACTTGTGATGTTATCATGGGTGGTGTAGTCACCGAGGAAGAAGTTATTGCCCGAGCTCAGTACTTAGACTTAGTCTATTCACAATCTGACACTTTGTACGTGTTGATACCGAATGCTATCTGTGCCACTAACGATCCATCCAAACCATCGCTTGCTTCCCACGCAGATGGAGTTATTGGCTCCGTCAAAACCCAATCTACTACCCAGTCGACTGGAACGATTCAGCGGCCCGCTTCGACGACTGCTCCCAGCCCGACTACACCCTCTTCTACCCCCCCTCAAACTCAAGTCTCTGAGGTGAATGTGGTCCAATCGACCCATTCACAACAACCTAGGGGCAAGAAGAAAGCGAGAAATAAACCAAAGAAAAACAATAACAATGAACGACCAAAAAATCAATCGCAAACCCCTGCTGCCGAAAAACAACCACAACGAAAACTGAAATTCCCATGTCTCATTTGTGGTGACGATCATTACACCTAAGACTATCCACATCGTGATGAAGTGGCCAAGCTTTTCAAGGGAAATTCACAACCCAATGTGCTTACTTAGCCTTTTCCATTGCAGCAATATTTGGTTGCTCAAACCCCCACCATAGGGGGAAATTCCAACCAACCCCATGATGAGGCCTCGACAAGTGCCCACATTTACATGTTCAACGGGATTAATCTAACCACTCGCTCTGCAACATATGACACGCTAGTTAAACCTGATAAGTCGAAGACTACTAACGGTTCTGCACCAGATCCATTACCGTCTTCCGTTAGTCCTCCATCTGCTATCCCTCCATCCAGGACAATTTAGATTGAGAAAACTTCATTTAACTATGTATTACACACTCCTAATAGCACCATCCGGAAAGCTACCTTCAATCCTAATTCACGGGCTGCCCAAAACTACAACATTGTAGAATATTTAGCCTAAGCACCGTGTGCTATGTCCACCTTGGAAGTTCTACAACACTGTCCCAACCAACGTAGAATGCTCTTAGCTGCTATTGGCACTTTCGATCTCGAGTCATCAAATAACCTCATGTTTAATATGGATGATCATCAACCATGACTCTCCCACCAGTTAGCTTTTCAAATTGATGTTGTTGTTCACAATCAACAAATCCACCGAACTATCTTAGATGAGGGAGCCTCTACTTGTGTCATGTCCTTAGCTTGTTGGAAAGGATTAAAATCACCTGCCCTTAACAAATCCCCTACGATGTTACATGCTTTTGATGGATGAGTTTTTCATCCTCACGGATTATTACAATCCTTAGCAATTCAGTTGGGTGGCAAAACTGTTATCGTTGATGTCGAGGTGGTCGATGCTCCCCTCAATTACAACCTACTACTCAGAAGAATTTGGTTCTATGCTATGACTGTCGTCGCCTCATCGGTGTTTTGATGTGTACAATTCCCCCATCAAGGCAAAATTTTCACCGTAGATCAGCTTGATTTATGTACACCCGACGCTCGCATCCCTGCCACCAACAACATTCCCTTTTTGGGAGACCACCCAGTTACGTATGAAAGCATTGGTGTTGGCTTATTGAAAGATTCTAGCCTTATGGGTACTTTCCCTACACCACTTCCACCTACCGCACATCATATTGTCGTCGTCAATATGATCTCGACTATGCCTTATCAATCCTTGGAATCATCTGACCCTTGGATTGCACCTAGTCCTCTAGAATTCGATGTGCTTGGTGACACTATGCCACTTAGCCCAGTCGAGGCCGCATATGTAGCTATTCAATTTGCCTCTCCCTCTTCAAACAATTCACATTTATTGGCACCATATGCCTACTTGGTGCCCTCATGGTTGGATTCCCTGTTGTCCGTCGTTGATTACATTTCCCAAATTTTTCCTTCTGATGAATCTATTATGGAAATTCTTAGCATTGACGATCTACCTTGGGATGATAACCATCATCGATCCTCTTTTCTTCTGCCTTTGGAAGAAATTCACCAAGACATATGCTCTGTCTTCCCTCCCGATGTTACCGATGCTCTACAATCTCCTATCCTCACACAAGATACTCTCTCTGAGGGGAATATGGGTAACACCTCTACTACGATCGCTATTGATATTTCGATCAAAGAAGGTGTCATGGAAAACATTAATCTTGGTGCTAATTGCACACCCGAGGAAGTGGTCTCTTACACCACTTTGTTTAAATAATTCCACGATGTCTTTGCTTGGATCTAGGAAGAAATGACAGGGATCAACACTTCAAACGTCGTTCACGAAATCAATACTTACCTTGACACGAAACCTGTTCGACAAAAACTTCGCTCGGTGCATCCCTAGAAAATCACAGCTATAAAGGTAGAAGTTAAAAAACTTCTAAAATCTGGCTTTATCTATCCCATCCCTTTGATAGAATGGGTCTCCAACCTTGTTTCGGTTGCCAAAAAACAAGGGACCATCCGTGTTTGTGTTGACTATCGATATCTTAACAAATCTTTGTTTTGGGGTATTCTACCCTACGGACTAATAAGTTAGGGCTCTAAACTTATACGCAGATCATGACCCTTAAGATTTAAATTTTGACCTTCTACCCAAAATCTCAATCCCTTTTCTCAGGCAAACACGGGAAGAATAAACCAACCTTTTTCCGACGGTTGAAGTAGATCCTCCGTTGAGCTGTTGTCTCCTTGCTGCTGCTGCTCCTTCCACAAAGATTCCTGCAATCAAGACAATACTATGCATGCATGCTACTGATCTACTAGGGGGTTAAAGATAAAACATAAATCAAATAGCATAGATGAGACTCATGTATTCGGGACAGGAAAAGTATCTTTTCATTAACT
>JASDQU010259123.1:3725-15762 GCA_032191745.1 Picea mariana
ATAATATCTTGATAATTTATGATAGGATCTATTGTCAATAGTTGTATAAATACTTCTCTCTTCGAAGTATTATGGGTTGAATTTTTCACCCAAGAGCTATTGTGTAATTTTTTCAAAGGATCGACCAGTAATAAAAGAGGCTTATTCATGGGATTCTCATGTCAGGTTGTTGGTGATGTGCTTTCTCTCTTTATCAAATGTTTTTCTATTCTCTATAATCATTGCATGTGTTTGCGATTCTAATCATTAAAAGAAAGTTAAAACAACAAAATTTATTTCATTATATTCTGTCTCTAGTTTTTTAATGATCTTCATGTTGTTCATATGAAACTGAGTAAAGAAATTCTTAACTTCTCTTCTACTTAATGGAATTTCCCCTCTTTTTCCTCTTATTCATTTCATTTAAATTAAATATATCCAACAGTCTTAATACCTTGCCCTATGGATAAAACTTTATAAAATATGAAACTAATCCTTATCTTTAATTACATACCCCATAGCCCAATGGAAATTTAAGAATTCATTCAGTCATATATTTCAAACAAAAAAAAAATCTCAAACAATCATAACTAGCCTAATACTTTAAACCCAAACAAATCTAAATCGAGATATTCTTCTATGAAGTTGGCAGGGATAGATCCCAGCTTCCAAAGTGGCTTGGTAGTTACCTCTTTCTTTTGTTCTACAACCTATGGAAATTACATAGTTTTAACACCATACACAACAGAATATAACCATGTCAACCTATTTAGGTTGTTATATAAGAACTTATGGGGGTATGGATGAGGAGATACAACCTTGGTGCAAGATTATGTTGATGAATTTGCAAGCTTGCCTATTTCTCTAAGCCTTTCAGTAGTATCCCCCTGATCTGGAAACTTGTTTTCCAACATTCCTTCCTCTCTCATATATGACTGCAGACTGTGTTCCTATCCCTTTTGAGTCATTCAAGGAAGAGCCATTTTGTAGAGTTGATGCTTAAAGGGTCCAGTGGAGGAACTTGGGAAGTTGGATTTAAGACAATGTTGATGGTTAGAGTTGGGTTGTATATCTAATTATATTGTTTCAATGAAAGAGTTCTCCTTCCCTCCATATATGTGTAATTTTGTTCAAACTATTTATATATGTTAACTTTCTTTACATATTTGAATTTACACATTACATGTATAAATTTATTTCATAACTAATTTGGTGTGGTATAGAATTGATCTCCTTTTTCAAGTTGGTACAGGCAAACATCAAGATCAAATCAAAGGTTGACAATAGGGAACTACATCGAAAATTTGGATACAAGGTGTGTAACACTGCAAGTTTTGAACCCCCATTTAAAATAATGTATTTTTACAATGCGAACAGGCCAAAGTGGCCGGCAATTATTAAAGGGCCAATATGCCCAAGAAATGTAATGTTTTAATCATTATTAATAATAAACACATTGTTGGATACTAGACATAGAAGGAATAGAGTTATAGGAGGCTATGATTCCACAAGAGAGGGGGCTTGAGGGGATAAATGTTTATTCCTATGTTAATTACCCTTTTTTCCTAAGGGAGGGAATCCATTATGTGAGCTTCTTCGGGAAGGATAGGAGGTTCTTGATTTCCCCACAAGGTTACTTAAGCCTATCCCTCTTCTGATTTTCGGGTTGTTCATTGGTCGTTGGTCATTGGTTGTTGGTCGTCAGTCATTGGCTCTTCCACTCGTTCAGCTCTATGTTATTTTGTTCTTTCCCTCACACACTTCCATGTACCCCCTTACCCATCCATTGATCCTTCCTCATCTGCATCTTGCCTTGGGAAGAAGAACCATAATTTTTAAGATTAGCCATGAGTTAGTTGGATGTTGTGGTTGGTATTGTGATCCAGCCCTAACCAAAGGCCTGCATGTCTAATATGTGTTGGCTTGTGGCCCATGTTTCTCACAACTATGAGTCATGAGAGTTCCAACATTAGATTATGGACCAACTATGTTGGAAGCCTAAAAATAATAAAGGAGAGGGAATTCCTAAGGGAATGTGTGGCAGAGAAGGGTGGAAGTTCATTCTCTTGGGTGGTCCAGGTTGGGTAGAAGAGAGTTGGGTACTTGGATTGTTGTGGGTGTTGGGAAACCTATGAGAGATTGAGAGCTAACTGGTTTGAGAACCCAAGTACACTCTGGAATAGTCCTTTTGGATTCATAGCCCTAGCTTGAGGGTGACACTATTGTTGAGATATGGAGAAGTGGTGTCTATGGTTGGGTGGAATGTCCTTGGCATGCAACCAGTTGGTGTCATATGTTTATAAAGATAAGTGCTCTCTGTTGTGATATTATTATCTGTGCATGAATGTATTACACTGTGTATTTTAATTATCATTTAACTAAATCTTAGATTATGCATGCTTTCTAGATATTGTTGTGCATGTATTTAAATATTGTATCTTATGTGTTTCTTATTAATTAAAGAAGTTATCGGTAAGAGTAAAAATTCCAAGGGTGGTCTTGAAGGTAGCATGCCCCGGCCTGTGGGTGGCTGGGTATGTTACAGTTTGGTATCATAGATTTTGGTTGAAACAATGGGCCAGTATGGGCCAATTCTGTTGGTTAGATTCTCGGGGTCGATATTGAATTATGACCATGAAGAAGAAAAGATCAGGAGGAATGGCATTATAGAATCTGCGCAAAAGAGAGAATGCCAGTAAGGGGTTTGAAGGTTTGTGACTGCCCACTTCTAATTCAAGAGCGACTTCCACTTTAGGATAAAGAGAGATCCAGGATCATTGAATTGGAGGATAGGTGAACAAGGATCATCTGATGTAAAGGAAGCAAGGGTTAATTTCATAGCCATCATATCTTGTTGGAGAGTGAGATCAACAGATAGGAGGCATTGCAGGAAGCCAAGTTGCACGGGAGACAATTTCTCAGGGAGGTCCCACAATCCAAACCATGGTTTCACTGAGTGGTTACGTGTTAGCATCAGGAGAATTGCAGAGCGAAAAGCAACTTACTGCAAACTGCTGATGTGTGCCCCCACAATTTGAAAAGAATGTAGTAATGTGACATGTTAATACTCAAGCAATGAACCTCCAAAGAGCTGAAGTAGCCTGGAAACCATCGATCTGTAGGAGGACACGCATCAAACGATCATGTGCTTCGAAAAAAATGATTTGGGAAAAAGTGAGGGAGGAGGGGGTTTGAAGTTTGATACTTCCAAAACTTGAAGAACCGAAAGGATCTCAGTCATTGATCTACTGAGATCCACGCGTCACCAGATCTAGGGCTTCTGATAAAATCCAATGGGGCTAGACAAGTTTTGAAATCTGAGATTTCTGAAGTCCGAAGACCTAAAGTAAGCCTCCTCTTTCAGATTAAGGAGGACACGTGGTGCATATCCATGGAATCTGGGTGAAGACCTAAAGTAAATTGTAGTCATCTGATCCAGGAGGACACATGGTGAAAAATTGGTCAATTCAAGAATTTAGAGTTTGGGAGAATGGGAAGGGTGTTAGTGTTGAAACTCCTAAATACTGAAGTCTCAAAGCCTGAAGAGATGAAGTGGTGGAGCACGATGATGTCACCTAGAGGTGATGTGGACCCCATAATTTTGAAGTGACATGGCTTGTGGATGTCACTTGTGATGATGTGGACACATGTGATGTGTTCCATGTGTCAATAAGTTTTGAGCTTTGAAATATGGAAAGGTCAGTTAGAACATGACACGTGTCACCCGCCTGATTGGGCCATGTTTCTGCTTCCAGTATTTCACCATGTGGTGACATATCGTGCAGTCCGAAGACTGGGCACTCTAGAGGGGAAAGATGTGACATGTTGCAATGGGTCAAAAAATCTTGCACTCCCAAAGGCCAGAGTACATATCAACCATTTATTACAGAAGACATGCGTTGAAGGATCATTGACTTAGGGTGAAAGCACTCCAGGAGAAGGTGCAAGAGGAAATTATGCGACTTCCGAATCCTGAAGAGCTAAAGTGATTCAAATCCACTAATCAGTGGGATAACACCCTTCAACATATCATGAACTCTGGCTAAAATCCTTCCGGGAGGAGGCAAGAGAGGAAAGTTGAGACTCCCGAAGCGCAGTGTCCTAAAGTGGATCTCGATCATTGATTGTGAAAGAGGACGAGGACCATTGATCCGATCTTGGATGAAGTTCAAAAGTACTGAAGCTCTAGACAAGCACTTTTTCACCTAAGATTTGGGTCATGGTTGTGGTCATATGTATATTGAGAGCTGAGAGAAGGAGGGCTAAGGACCAAATTGATTGTCCTCGAGATAGAAAAGTGCTAAGGAAGGATTTACCTGCAGTTTCTAGTTGTGGTCACCTGGGAAGTGGTTTGAAGGAAGTTCCTACAGAGGATGAAATTCCGTGTCAGCCAAGGATAACATGACAATGTTATTGTCGAAGAATGGGGATATGATCTCCATGAAAAAAAAAAAAGAGATACATCCACCATGGTTTGTAAATTTTGTTTATCACATGCATAATTCTAACAAAATTTCTACTTACACATTTTGTAGAATTAAGGGGCTTAAGCATATCAACTCAGGATGCATATTGAGTAAATGAAAGAAGGTGAGGGAGCCTCCAGTCATGATAAGGAGGTCAAATGCTAGAATACCAGAGTTGGTAATGTAGAGACAGATTCCAATGGATGCAAGGAAAAAGGAGAGCATGAAACATTATTAAAAATGGTAAGAAGCCTGAAGGTGGAAGTTGTTGGCAATAGGCCAAAGGGAAATGAAGGATGATGGTGGGCAAGAAAGCATGTAGAAGTCAAAGTAACAGATGGTGAAAGAACAACATGCGTGCATAAGGAAAGTGACATCTAGAGGAAAAACAAAACATGTATGGAAGGAAGACCGAACGTTGCTAGGGTTAGGGTCTTGCTAATACATTGTAAATGGTTGAAGAGCCCGAAATGTATAAATATAGATACAAAGGTATCATATAGGGGTTGTTGAATTGTTATTGTTACTAATGTTAGTTATTGTTATTGCAGGTATGCATGGGCGAATATGATATGTAGTGGCTTTTCTTGATTGTGTGAACCAATTTTTGTAAGCTGTTGAGCAAAGGAGAGAAGAGGAAAGGTAGATCTGAGGATTAGACCACAGGCTTTAGGGCCTTGTGTGATCTAGATCACCTCATGGAGGAAATTGTAAGCGCACAACACTAGAAATACATATCTATTATAATAAAAGAGCCAAGATCCAAATCTATCTGGGCGTAGCCCAAGAGGGGGTGAACCACTATTACACCTCAAAATTACTCACTTCAATAGTGTCACAAGTGTCGGCATTACGAGTGTTGTAAGTGTCGCATCTTTTCTGAAAGTGTCACATCTTGATTATAAGTGTTGCAAGTGTCACAAACATAATATTTCCATCTTTCCTATTTCGTGCCTCTAATGACATCACAAAGACACTTAAGACACCTCAAAGGCTAGTTTGGAAGAAGAAAAATCAGTTGACAAGGAGTACAAACCTTTTTCCATTAAAAGACCCACTAAAAAAATGAATTTTGGAGAGGAGCACTCCCCTACCCATTTTCAAGGAGTGATAGTGCTCCCTGAGCCTCTTTGGGGGAGTGTTTGAGAACCCAGTGTACCTTTTTGGGGGAGCGCTACCCCTTTTCAGAGAAAATTTTGGGTCTGTTGAGGCAAATCAGGGAAGAATCCCTCAATTCCTAAAGGTGGTTGGATTCGAATAGATGGTCAAGGAATGATCTTAGGGAAGATCCTCAACTAAAGGAGAGGAATCATCAACTTATTCCAAATATCTCTCAAGTGGTTGGACCTCTCCAAGGTTATATAAGGAGGCCTTCTCATGGTGAAAGGTATAATGGAGATTGAGAATTATACCTAATTTATGATCTCATAAGAAGGTATTGACATGGAAAATATTGGAGATGTGAAAATTATGATCTCATGAGTGAGATGTCATCAAATAAATCAGTGTATATTACTTGAGAAAAGGGGTTGGACAAAAAGAACTGGAAGAGGTTGTTGCACCTTCATTCAAAGGATTGTAAGTACTTTTACTTGTTCTCATTAATAATCAATGCTTGGCCTGTTTCTTTCAAACTGATGCTTGTTCAACATGCATTTTTCTGCAGTAGATGGATTTGTGTTAGACATAATCTCACTAGAGTAGGAATTCTTTTGTAGCTTTGCTTGTTTTACAGGACCTATTAGGGAGCTCAGGATCGAAGCTCAACTAGGAATTTGCAAGGACAAAAGTCGCTAATAAGGTACATACCTTTCTCCTTCTCTTTCATTGATTAGTTTTATTAGATCTAAAAGGAAGTCAGTGTCCACGTTAAGAACTTTTTTTTCTTGGCCTTAGGATTCTAGAGACCAAGAGGGAATCCACTTGTCCGTAGGGGGATTCACCTATAACAGAAATTGGTGACTCCACTAGGGAGGAGCTATGATTTTTGTTTCCATTCCCAGATCTTATTTTGGCCCTTTTCCCACTGATTTGATATTCTCCATATTGTGTTTTTTATTCTTATATTGGTTTGATTGCCTCTTTATGTCATCATGATCACCCTAATTGACTGAAATTTCTTGAATTTTTGAGTTTCTGGGAGATTTTCTGAGATTTTGTAGTAGAGAGCTCCCCTTTCATTGCTAGAAGAGTGCCAACACTCAATGGTGGCCTTACACAGAGTGTTGGAGCACTCTGGTACCCATTACACGAGAGCACTATCCCATTTTCAGTTAAAAACCCTCTAGTTTTTCAATTTTTTGGGTTCATTTTTTTTCCTTTGCACTTGTTCAGGGTCTGATACTCTCAATACATCTTGGTATTTGATTTAAAACACTTGATTTCTAAGAATTCATCCTCTTTTGTTTGGATATTTTGACATTTGTCCTTACTTTGCAATTTGTCCTTCACGATTTGGAGTCAATTTGTCATTTTCTTCTCGTTTATCGGAATGAGTGAAAACTTTGTAAGGTGTTTCAAAGGTCTTTTGTAATTTTCTTCCTATTCTTTGAGTCATCTTGTCCAAGTTCTTTCTCCTTTGTTTTGAGCTTTTGAATTTCTATTTCTTGTTTGATCAAAACAAGGGTGTCTTTTGGTTTATGTGAAGTTTGCCTCTAGATTGCTTAAATATCACAACTCTTGAAGTCCGATTAGCATAGGAAGCTTTACATCTACTGGTTATCAGTCACATATAAACATTTTAACATTGCATTGGATTCCTTATTGAGGAATATTGCATGAGTTCATTGTATCTTAGTGTTTGAAAGTGAAAGGAAAATCCTTCTCCTTCCCTTAATTAGACATTCAATGAAAGAAGAGATTTCTTATCATTTCTTATGCATGTTTTGGGAACTAAGTCATAATATCATCAATATTCACTCTCATACACCTCTGAGTAAAAAAAAGCCACTAAAATCAATGCTTAACTAGAATTTATCATAATTTTTACATCTTTGTTAGCAAACCTACATTAGTTTAAGGTGTAGGGCTTTGGAATAAGCTTGAAAGGATAAATTTCCAAAGCTATGAAACAAAATTATCATCTTGTGAAACGTACAATGGAGATTGAGAACTATACCTAATTTATGATCTCATAAGAAGGTATTGACATGGAAAATATTGGAGATGTGAAACTTATGATCTCATGGGTGAGATGTCATCAAATAAATTAGTGTAGATTACTTAAGGAAAGGGGTTGGACAAGGAGAACTGGAAGAGACTGTTGCACCTTCATTCAAAGGATTGTAATTACTTTTACTTGTTCTCATTAATAATCAATGCTTGGCTTGTTTCTTTCAAACTGATACTTGTTCCACATGAGTTTGTCTGTAGTAGATGGATTTATGTTAGAGATAATATTAGTAGAGTAGGAAGTATTTTGTACCTTTGCTTGCTTTATAGGACCTATCAGGGAGCTCAAGATCAAAGCACAACCAAGACTTTGCAAGGACAAACGTCACTAATAAGGTATACATCTTTCTCCTTCTCTTTCATTAATTAGTTTGATTAGATCTAAAAGGAAGTCAATGTCCATGTTAAGCACTTTTTTGTCATGGCCTTAGGAGTCTAGAGACCAAGAGGGAATCCACTTGTCCGCAGGGGGATTCACCTACAACAACCACGATAATATTTGTGTAATGTGATGAATGCATGCATGTATTTACTTTCTTTCAGTAATTAATGGTTAGGCTTGATGAATGAGTTAATATATTGTTAGGAATTTGTTTATGTTGTTTGGGAAATAACTTACAGAACATATGTATGTGACCAAAAGGAATAAGTAGATCACACCAACATCTCATGACATACTATTTTATTCAAGAAACCCCTATCTCCTACTCTATCCTAGTCTATAAACACCCGAGTCTTATAGCCCCCCATTTAAATCTATCTTGGGTGAGACTATGTAGTGCATTATGTGTACTGCGTTGCCTTCTAGTTTACCAGGAGGGCTGATAGTTTTAGAGGCTTTGTTGAAAAACTAAATGACATGAACCTTGGGTCAATAACTCAAATGACCAGAGAGAGGAATGAATAACCAACAAATGGTTCCGTTGCCAATTTAAGAGGAACAGGAAAGCACTGAGTAGACGAGATAGAGTGAACGATAACTGAAGGGGTGAAACAAAAGAACAATGAGCCATTAGAAGGGAATTTTGAGAACTTGGAACCTCACGAGAGTAGGAATCGAGGGCTGGTTGAGAACTAAAGAACTAGAGTTTGCAAAAAAAATAATAGATACCCTAGAATCACACTGGGACAATACCTGGATAAATACATATTTACTGAGTTACATGAATCCTTTTTCTGTGATTTTCCGCATCTCGTACAAGAGTGGATCATATGGTTGAAGGATAACCATGCAATGAACTGAATTCAACAGCTATATTGGACCCCAATATAGATTGAGCAGGTACAGTAGGTGACCAACAAATTCACCCACGTAATAAAATTTTGGCTCGACAGTATTGTGGTAGGCGTCATCATAGAGTTGTAGTAGAGACAATGAAGTCATATAGTGCAGTCGAGAAAGAATTTCTATGAGGACCCAGAGGAAGGTACATTTGATCACTGTATACTTCTATCAAGATACTGCTATATAACAAAGGTGTGATGACAATGGGATCAAACAACTAGACCTCCCTTCATGCATGGGGGAAGCACTGACAGAAAACGGAGGAATGGAAGGAGGGAAGGATAAAGACAAGAAGGAGGAACCATTGGACTTGATCTTGATGGATGAGGACCAGCTTAAGTGGATCTTGGCGTCATCAGGAATGATGCATAGCGGAGTACCCTACCAATATAAGATGAACACCAAGAAGAGAGACATAGCTGAAAGGGAGGGCTTGGCAAGTGATGAGGAAGAGGTAGACGATCTCTAGGTTGTGGAGTAGATTAAGAAAATATTGCACGCCACCTATGAGAGGAAAACAAGAGGTCCAAGAACAAGAGGAGAATAGAACCATCCCTTCCATATTAATGTCAGTGTGGAACCCATAAATCCATGTGCAACCAATACACCAAAGAGAACACCATCGTTTAGACAACTAAATTTCAGAGGAAGTCTGACAACAAGAACTACATATACACAAGGAGCACCAACTGGCATGAATGATTTTAGGGGCTAAATTTTTCTCATGGGCTAATTTTCCATCGTTTTTCCAAAAACAAGATTCGCTATTTTAATAATGATTTGCCCAAATTCTATACGATAAAATTATTTTACCTTTAAAATCGCCAAAATTTTATAAAAACTATATAAAATACTTAGAAATTTGAATATTTTTACAAAAATATCGCCAAACATTTATAGTTCACATATGATGGACTAGTAAAATTTGCCAAGGTTTCTACATTTTAAAATAAATTTCCATCTTTAAAATTATCCCTGCCAACTGGATGAGCCAGTTCAGGAAACCTTTTTCAAGTATCTACACCACGTAGAGGAGGGAGTAGTTCAGTATTCAGAATGGTGGGACACAATCTTACTATCAGATTACCAGAGTTTCAAGGAGAAGCAACTGAAGACTGTGAGAACCGTTTGTTCATTTGCGCAAGTATATGGGAAGCAAAGAAGATCACTGATGAAGATAGCAAACTCGTGTATCCAGAGATCACGCTGAGAGACCATGCACTAGACTGGTACATGAGTCTAGATGAAAACATTGTTCCTAGGATGACAAGGACACTAGCCGAAATTAAGAGATTACTAATAAATGAGTTCCAGAAGCTGAGCTCAGAGGATCAGTACATGAACGAGATCATCAAAATAAGATAGAAACCAAGAGAATCTATATGGGAGATTGATCAAAGATTCAAGTGATTAAAAGGAAAGTTAAAATACCTTATGACTGATATGAAACATCGACACCTATTTGTCAACTCACTACTCCGACACTTAAAATACCCATTACAACAACAGGAGTTTCAGAAGTAGGCAGAGGCTCTGTAGGCATCCTTACAATTGGAAGAGAACCAATAACAGCAGATGAACCTAGCTATCAAAGAGTTGAAAGAGGATTTGAAGAACTTAACATTTAAGTTGAACCAGAATAAGAACAAGGACAAACGAGAAGCCATTTGGTGCACTACCTGCAAAACAAAGGGACACCATAAGAATGAGTGCCCAACATTCACATAGTACATGGCGACATGTATGCCAAACCTGTTACCACGGGGACGATTATGGTGTGAAATATGAAATAAATCAGGTCACGACCCATACCACTGCACGATGATGCAGAAATACCAAACAATCCCAAAGAATTCATATTGCACCTTTTGTAAGTCAGTAGGCCACGATGACAAATATTGCAAAACATTGGAGTTGATGCAAGAAACAACATCAGACACATACAGGGTATAGGCCGAAATGATGATTGTGCAAGTAGTGGCATAGTTCAATTAGGCCCCAACCCCATACAACACTGTGCAGTAGTAGTATAATACCATGCAACAACCCTACAATAACGCGTGGCTGCAGTACAACCCGACACAACCCCAGTATAATACTGTGCAGTATAATCAAGCACCACAGTATAACGCACTGAGAGGCGATTGCGTAGGATATAAAGGAGCAGGACGAGACATAGAAGGTTTCAGATGCGGTAGAGGACCTGTCACATGTCACAATTTCTAGCAACTAGTACATTACACATGGGAATGTCCACTTCTACTAGTGACTTGTATGTATTGTCATGCATTGAACCATGATACAGAGGAATGTCCAACATTACTCGTCAAAATTCAAGAGAAAATGAACGAAAACAATCAAAATGTCCAGTGGATTTCAGTTGAAGTAAGAGATGATGGATGAAACATCAACATAGTCACTCGAGGAGGAACAAAAACAAGAAATGACATAGTTCGACAAGAACCAACGCAAAATCAATGGGTAAACAAGAACCTGTACCCAAAGAAGCAGTTTTATGTGCACAAGGAAAATGATATCTGTATAGAAGCCTAAAAATAATTCTAGAAGGACATAGCGTTGACTACGCAACAAAGCAAGGAAGCTCTGGAATATCAGATGTCGACATCATTGGACCATACCAATAGAATGGAACCCAAGGGACAAGTGAGTACTATCAAATAATTTTTGCAATCATGCATTAAAGTGTTAAGTGATCCCTCATTTGTCAAAGTATTACAAAACATCGTAGAGAAATGTAGCAGCGAGACAGAACAAAATCCAGAACTGAAAATTGTTAACCCCCTACACACAAAAAAAAGAACATGTAGGGAATTTAGACTAAATGATAACATTGACGATTTGTTAAGAACCAAATATCAATATAGCATAGAAAATCCTCAGAAAAAGTACTCAATGCCTTGAAAAAGAGAGAATTTCATATAATAAGCCTCTTCGAGGGGGAAACCTCCTTTTACCCCACTTAAATGTTCAAGTACAAGATGATTCAAAATGAAAATGTCTCCTTGGTATATATAAGAGACTAGGAGGTATAATTACAACTAATGGCCTAAAGCCAACATAAATAAAATAACATTACTAATACAATATGCCCCAATTAAGGGGTAATGAGCCAATA
>JASDQU010259124.1:4823-15855 GCA_032191745.1 Picea mariana
GGTTCTCCACAAGAGCTCTGAAGTTTGAACTCTCGGAACCGTGTGAAGAACTCACTCTTGGCCTTCGGGAAATAGATGCAAGTCTTCCTCGAGTGGTCATCAATAAATGTCAGATAGTTCTCACAACCACTCAAGGACCTCTGAGTCATGGGCCCACACACGTCCGTGTGTACTAAATCCAGTATCCTACCTGACCTGGTGTCACTGTTGGGGAACAAGGCCTTGGCAAACTTACCAAGCGCACACCCTTTGCAAACATCCTGATGCTCTATATTGATCTGTGGCACTCCGGTCACAGCCTCTCTCAGTCCTCCGAGAGCTCCATGATGTAGGTGGGCCATCCTACGATGCCATAACTCACATAATTGTCTGTTGTTGTCGTTGCTCGCTACCAATGCATGAATAGGCTGAAAAAGCAATTTGAACAGTTTCCCATCCCTCACTCCAATCACTTGTCCTGAGGCAAGTGAAGATCCTCGAGGATGAATGAGTACCTCGGTGCCTCTGAATGTCACCTCAAGACCTCTATCCTAGAGGGTGGAAGCTGAAATCAAATTCTTCTTCAGCCCAAGGACATAGAAAATGTCCCTGAATGATATAGGTGGCATGCTATCTCTCCAAAAGGTAACTGTGCCAATCCCAGCAACTCTGACCAATGTGTCATCTCCAAGAGAAATCTCTATCCTGACCTCGGTGTCTCTGAGATCAGTAAAGTGCTCTCGAACTCTAGTCATATGGCTCGAGGTCACGTTGTCNTATCTCTCCTCTAACCATTGCTGCTCTCTCCTCCACTCCCCTATGGTGGGGTCCCAAACTTGGGACCCTGCAGACCCCCACGGCCTGCATTTGAATGAGCCATCAAAGGAAGGGATAGATAATTTCCCAACCTTTTGCAAAAGATCAAAATTATGTGAGCTCCTGTTGAAATTCCTTGGCCTATTCCTGTACTTGATGGTGCAAAAATCCTGCAAAGACATGGTTGTATGAAACTCATCACCAAGAGTCTGATACTCCCTCAAATAATCAGTAAACCCTTCACCTTGTCCTTGTTGTCCTTGATTTCCATCTTGTTGTCCTTCCAAGAACTGAGGTAAGAGAGGTCTAGGAGTCACTCCACTAGCTATCCGAGTGTTATTTTGTGCAGGGGTATGAGTGTTGTTCCCTTCTACATTATTCCTATTGTTACTGTTATCGCACAATTTGTACTTGTCCAAAGCCCAAGACAAGTATAGGAGATTGGCATAACAAACAAGATATCCTATCACTGTCACCTCAATAGGAAATCCCCACTTTTAGGGATGGATGAAAATCCAACCCAAAGGAAGCGTCCCCGAAAACCTAAAGGGCTGGGAAACTAGGCTTATGGTCAAGTTTATCCCCCCTCTCATTGGTTACCCAAAGTCCGAATGCCTATGTTTGAGAAATTGAGGTAAAGAAATGTAATTTGTGTACCTACCCGGAACAAGAACGATACAACATATATATAGCAATTCCAAGTACCAAAATGATAGTAAAGCCTCAAAGATAATAGACAATGTAAATAAGCAGTGGATGAAGCAAAAATGCAGCAAATTATCAGTTTGCAACAGCAATTGATCTTTTGTAACAGCCACAAGAAATACTACTTAGAATAGCATGAAAGTACAATGAAAACTTAGCATTTATTCCATAGATTAATTAGTACCTTCTTGGGGAAATTTATGAGTGTATTAAGCTAATGTTAGTTGAGTGTATGCAGCAAATTACAAGACTTAAGATGGATGTAGTGAGTGTTTTGTAACAGCAGCAACACGATTGGTTAGTTTAGCTAAGCTAAGGTTAGTAAAAGTTAGTAAAAGCTTAGGAGAAGAGAGTTTAAGAGTTGTTTGGTCACAATCCTTCACAAGAGCAAGTGGATAAGTGCCTTTTTGGTCTATGGAGTCGTTGATAGTAGCAAATAACTTGGAGAAAACAATGATTATACTTGTCTAAGAAAAGATAAAGTGGGACCTTGAGGAGTAACACCTTAAGTCCTCAAAGAACAAAGCTTTAAAAGATTAAATAAGCTAGAGAGTAGGCACTTCTAGGCCTTAGCGATTTCCTCTTTCTTAGACTATTGAGATATATTTAATGCAACAAGTAGCTAGAACATGTTGATGTTTGGTAGCTGCGGGAGGATATTTCCCTCCTAGATGACCTTTCTTAGATGCGGAGAAGATTCTGGAAGCAAGAGATCCATTGGACAGATGTTGAAATACCCTAGAAGAGAAGTCAGCCCAGGAGAATAAAGTATAATGAAAAGACACCTTCCCAGAAGAGAAGTCGGCCCAACTAGTGTTGAATTTTTATATGAGATAATATTGTATATGAGATTCTCTGATTGGTTGTATATGATGTATATGAGATTCTATGATTGGTTCATTATTACAATGATGAATGTGTCAAATATATAGAGAACCTAAAAGAACATATTATTATTATTATTAATTATATTATTAATTACTAATCTGGGAGAATGTCTTCCTGATGTTGTCCAAACATCAACACTCCCTCTCAACGAGGGAGACATTCTGCACCTCAAGCACCTCGAGTCCATAAGACTGTGCCTGCACCATTCTCCTCAGTCAAATCAGCATGACCATTCTAGAGAATGTCTGCCCAATGCTTCTAACTTCAACACTCCTTCTCAACTAGGGAGACATTCTGCATCACCCCAAGATTCTTGATTTCAAACTCTGAGGCCAACTTTCTCTTACACTTGTCAATGAGCCTTTGATGTAATCATCTCCGGCATGCACCCAATTGATGTATACTTCTCCCACATAGCACCTCGAGTCTCCAACAGTCCTTGTCAAGTCACATGATCAAAGATAGAGACCACACCTGGGTTATTCTTCTTAGCCAAATCAGCATGGCCATCTGAGAAGAATGCCCGACGCTAATACATGGCGAACATCGACACCCTGGCCATTCACCACTAGCCAAGTAAGCATGGCCATCTGAGAAGAATTCCCAATGCTAATACACGGAGAACATCAACACCCTAGCCATTCACCACTAGACAAATCAGCATAGCTAATCTTGTGAGTGAATGTATCATCCTCCTCAGCCAATTACACATGGCCCCTCTGGGAGGATGTCTGCCCGATGCCAATAGTTGGAGAACATCAATGCCTTGGGCCATTCACCACTATCCAAATCAACATGGCTAATCATGTGAGTGAATGTATCATTCCCCTCAGTCAAATCAACATGACCACTCTGGAGAATGTCTGCCCAATGCAGCCACCTGGAGAAACATCAGCACCGTGAGTCTTTTCCACTCCTTGTCAAATCAGCATGAAAAAGGAGATAGACTATGCCTGGGCCATTCACCACCAGTCAAATTAGCATGACCCCTCTGGGAGAATGCCCGCCCGATGCTACTCATCTGTGGATGTGTATGGGAGCTTCACAGCTCCCTTATGCATCATGTCTCAGAAGAACTCCTGCAAGAAACTTTTGAAGCCACGCTGCTTCACGAATTACAATACTGGTTGCTATATACTTTGCCTCCGTTGTACTGAGTGCCACTGATGTCTGCTCCCTGCTCAACCATGAGATCACAGTGATCCCATATTGAAACGACATCCAGAAGTACTCTTCCGATCCACTGCACTCCATGCCCAGTCAGAGTTTGGATAACTCTGCAGCTTCACATCTCCATCTGCGGCATATCTCAATCCATATCCACTCGTACCACGTAGGTATCTAAATAATTGTTTTTCTTTCAACCAATGTACATGTCTTGGAATCAAGGTTAAAAGGTCCACATCCCAATCCTAATGACTGGCTTCCTTCATTGAAACAAGGGAATCCTCTCTAGGAGGTCTCATATCTCCTCAAGGTCTAGCCTCCTGTCTGTCACTCCTAGAGGACGTCTCTCCCATCTGAATTTGAATCTGAAGAGGAATCCTTTCTGAATGTGCTAACCTCCTCTTTTTCTTCATTACATGTGCATGTGCTAACCTCCTCTTTTTCTTCATTACATGGATGTGCACAACTTTATTTCTAGATAGTCTTGCTTCATGTTGCTTCTTGCGACTGCCATTATGGCTCATTCTCAAAGCTATTACCTGTGACCTTCCCGGAACAAGAAACAAGAACAACAAAAAGCATATATTTAGTAAACTCTAGAATATCACTAAGTAATTACACTCAAAAAATTTCAACTACTTAGAAACTTCAGTCTCTTCCTTAGATCACTTC
The DNA here is from genome assembly GCA_032191745.1 of Picea mariana. Taxonomy (NCBI): domain Eukaryota; kingdom Viridiplantae; phylum Streptophyta; class Pinopsida; order Pinales; family Pinaceae; genus Picea; species Picea mariana. The sequence goes on from JASDQU010259124.1 coordinate 9,051, forward strand.
CCACGTGTGAGAGAAAAAATATGTGTCTATTTTTGTGTCTTTCAAGTGTCTTTTTATAGTAATATTAAATGGATACAAAGAGACATGTCTCTTTGAAAATTAAATGTAAATTAAATTTTCTTTCTTATAAATAGTTGGAGAATACCTCTCGCAACTACCCAAAGATTAACATTAAGTTGGTTATAATCCATCCACATAGTATTTGACTTTGTTAAATTGTTCCTCCATAATTCATGTGATTCTTTGCATATATTAAGGTAGAAGTACATTCTTTATATTTAGGTAATTAGACATTTTTACTAGAAATTACTGCCCACCATAATTTATGGAATTATTTCTATAGTTTAGGTAGGAGTAAAAGGTTATTTAGGTAATTAGACATTTTTACTAGAAATTACTGCCCAACATAATTTATGGAATTCTTTCTAAAATTTAGGTAGGAGTAAAAGGTAAATATGTTGTACATAGAGATTGTAACAACCCCATAAATTTAACACTCCCAACATTTTACTCTACTCTCATTTTCCCGGGCCCTCCTGTGAGGGAGTCAAGCATTGTCTCGCTCTGATACCATGTTGAATTTTTATGAGATATTATATGAGATAATATTGTATATGAGATTATGTGATTGGTTGTATATGATGTATATGAGATTCTATGATTGGTTCATTATTACAATGATGAATGTGCCAAATATGTAGAGAACCTAAAGGCACATATGGTGACCATCCATGAAAGGATGCGCTCTAAAAATTATAATAACTATTTATTATTATTATTATTATTATTAATCTGGGAGAATGTCTTCTCGATGTTGTCCAAACATCAACAGCTAGAAGGACAGGAAGGCTATAAATAAGCAGGCTCCTTAGCTCATTTGTTCACTCACTCACACTCTCTCAACAACACAGAAGCAAGGCACAAGTTTGGAGAAGGCGATGCAGCTGTTGTGGTGACTTAGTTTCTTCTTATTCAGTCTTTTGGTATCTCTCTCTTGTGCGCTACTCCTTGAGGAGGTGCACTATCTTGGTGTAGTGTTGTTGCTGCAGTTGTGGTGATATTTCTGGTTGAGCTAGCCTTTGTGCTAGGGTTTATCTGTTTGGACTTGCTTTCTGAACAGAATCTATCTAAGAAAGGTTGTTGTGTTTTTCCCCCATTTGGGGTTTTCCCAAGATAAATCTCTTGTGTTATTTTTGTCTCTTGTTTATGTTTCTACTGCTCAGTACTAGATATATATATGTTAATGGTAATGAAGTAAAAGAACACAAGTAATTCTAATGCTTTGTAAATAAGGAAAATCTAACATGGTTTCAGAGCTGGTTACCTTCAGAACAGTTTGACCACTGGAAGGAAGATCGTTACAGCAACATCTTGCAGCACCTTGCAGCTGCAATATTTTGTCAAGCTCATTGAGCTCTATCCCAAGGTCGTTGGGGATAATTCCCTCGCAAAGCAGTGTGCCCTAACCTAGCGCACCCCCTGAAACCATCAACATACAGTTTGGTGAAGTTTGAAAATTTGAGGTTTTTCAGTGCTAGGGTTTCTGCTAGTGAAAAATGTCAACTAGCATGAGAGTTGAAGATATATTGGATGGAGTAGATAACTTTAGATCCTGGAAGCACCGAGTTCTCCTCATTCTAGAAGAGAATGAATTATTGGATCATATCAAGCAGATGCTTCCAAAACCAGAAGAAGAAGACGCTAAAGCAAAGTTTAGGAAGAATGAAGTCAAGATCAAGAGGATCTTGACAGACTCAATAAAGGATCATCTGATACCTAATGTATCAGAACCGAAGACATCGAAGAAAATGTTTGATGCCCTAACCAGAATTTATGAAAGTAAGAATACCAATCAAAAGCTTACTCTAAAGCATCAACTTAGAAACGTGACAATGAACAAGTCAGAAACAGTAGCCAACTATTTCATGAGGATCTCACAGATCAAGGACCAATTAGCAACCATTGGAGATCCAGTAGAAGACGTTGAACTCGTGACTACTACACTCAATGGATTTTCCTCCTCTTGGGATCCATTTGTTCCAGGGATTTGCGCTAGAAGCAAATTTCCTAAGTTCAACAAGCTATGGGTAGACTACACCCAAGAGGAATCCAGGTTGATATACAAAATCATAGAAGACTAATGATGATGAAAATCAAACTCTTGTTGCCCAAGTGAAGAAGAGAAAGGAAATGGAAGAAGGCAGCACGAAGAAGCCTAAGAAACCATGCCACAGGAAGGATGTGTCAAATATCAGATGCTACAACCGCAAGGAGATGGGACATTATGCGCACAATGTCCTCTTAAAAATGAAAAAGGAAAGAAGAAGCAACATGCACATGTAGCAGATGTTGAAGAGCATGATGAAGAGTATGTCATTTAGTTGGTAATGCTTCCAAGCACAAGACCAGGGAAACTATAGAAGACAACCCAAGTGGGATAGCAACAACTAAACTCTAGGTTTGCATATCAAGTTTGATATTTCTTTATATTGCTGCAGTTTAAGTGTTGTAACTAGAATAGCAATCTTTAGAATTATATTATTGCTATCACTATTACTAGTTTAGTAAACACTTGATTATTGTTGGTACGACTACCATTAGATGAATGATCATATTAATAAGGCACTTGTTTATAAGATAAATTGATCTCGTCTAGGAGATGTTCTTGGTTGTTGACCTTGTTCCAGGCAGGTTATCTTGTGCATTCCATGGAGGCTACCATGGAGATATTGTTGTTCTTGTTTCTTGTTCTGGGCAGGTCACAAGTAATAACTATGAGAGGGATTTATAATGTCGATTGCAAGAGGAAACAGTTCGGATGGTCCCTAGCTGAGACATGGAGCAGACTATCCAAACATAAGAGTTGTACACATCCATGTAATAGAGGAGAAGAGGACGAAGTTAGAACCTTTTGGCAAGAAGGGTACCTTTGCAAATAGAGAGTATCTCATATGGAAATCAATTCAGTTGATCACTCTTCAGTTCACCAGAAAGAGTCAGTAGAGCCAAAAGGGCCTACCCAAAATCATTACAGTAACCAAGAAGAGACCAACATGGTCCCCTGATACTTTGCAGGATGCAAAGGGGGATACAGATATATGGCATTGATAAGCCATATCATGAGGAGCAAATGGCTCTACCAGTGTTGAGCAGTCCCACCAAGTACCAGCTCTGAAGGAGCTAGAGTTCAGAGGGGAGTCAGCCCTTAGGATTCAGTAGAGAAGAACAACCTCCCCAAGACAGTTCATAGGAGATCAGACTTCAAAAAAGGTCAGCACATGCAGAGGGAGCAGGTGACTCCGAAGATTATATAGACTCAGAGGACCCAAGCTTCAGAGGGAGCTCACTTCAAAGTTCAAGATGAAGAATTTAGGCTCGATGCATTACTTCTTGGGATCGGAGGTGTGGCAAAGATCAGATGAGATTTTCCTTAGCCGAGGAAAATATACTATTGAGACCCTGCAAAGATTCGAGATGATGGACTACAAGTCCATGGCCACACCCATGACGATAAATCTGAAGCTCTTGAGTGATTAATCTTTAGATTTGATGGATCCCTCATTATACAAACTCTGACTGGGCAGGGAGTGCAGTGGATCGGAAGAGTACTTCTGGATGCTGCATTAGTTTTAAGATCGGTGTGATCTCATGGTTGAGTAGGGAGCAGACATCAGTGGCACTCAGTACAACAGAGGCAGAGCATATAGCAACTTGTATTGCAAACCGTGAAGCAGTGTGACTTTGAAATTTTCTTGCAGGACTTCATCCGAGGCATGATGCAGAAGGGAGCTGCAAAGCTCCAGTACACATCCACAAATGAGTAGCATCGGGCAGACATTCTCCGAGATTGGTCATGTTGATTTGACCAAGGGAGAATGATACATTCACTCACAGGATTATCCATGCTAATTTGGCTAGTGGTGAATGGCCCAGGCACAGTCTTTCTCCTATTAGTCATGTTGATTTGACTAGGAGCATAAAGACTCGAGGTGCTCCAGAGACAAGCTTGGCACGATGCAAAATGTCCATTCTCGTTGAGAGGGAGGTGTGTTGTTTCTTCTCATGCCGGTTAACCCCTCTGGCCAAGGGTTCCCTGGATCAGTGTTGCGACTGAGGGGGTAATGCATTGTCGTACCTGATGAGAGAAGAAACATCACACGCATAGTCATGAGGACTATGGGAGTAGCTTCGTGCTACTGGATGAGACTATAACTATGTCTGATGGAATATTGTAGTAGTTGTGTGCTACTAATTGATTGTTGCATAGTTATAGAGACATCGACTATGATTATGGTTGATGGCACATTGCAGTAACTGTGTTACTAGTTGATTGTTGCATAATCATAGGTATGACTATGGTTGATGGCATTGTAGTAGCGGTGTGCTACTAACTGATTGTTGCATAGTCATATGGATCCTGACTATGGCTGAGGGCATATTGTAGTAGTTGTGTGCTACTAGCTAATTGTTGCATAGTCATGGAGGTGGCAAACTATGATTATGGCTAAGGGAATATTGTAGTGGTTGTGTGCCACTAGTTGATTGTTGCATAATCATAGAGACTGTTGTATTGCATGGTGGTAGCTTGTGTAGCTATCATTTGATTGGAGGAGATGGCATTGTGTTTCTGGATAGTAGTTGAGTGCCACTTGATTGCAGAAACTGTGACAGACGATTCGAGGTATTGATGGCATTGTGGCAGCTATGTGCTACCAGTTGATTGCAGAGTAGTTAGTGGACTACTAGATGAAGACATCGTGAAAGATGCCTCCATAGCTAAGACGGAGTGTTGATGTTTGGTAGCTATGAAAGGATCTTTCCCTCCAAGATCATCTTTCTTAGTTGTGGAGAAGATTCTAGAAGCAAGAGATCCATTGCACAAATGTTGAAATACCCTAGAAGAGAAGTCGGCCCAGAAGAATAAAGTATAATGAAAAGACACCTTCCCAGAAGAGAAGGCGGGCCAGCTAGAAGGACAATAAGACTATAAATAAGGAGGTGTCTTAGCTCATTTGTTCACTCACTCACACTCTCTCAGCTACACAGAAGCAAGGCGCAAATTTGGAGAAGGTGACGCAATTGTTGCAATGACTCAGTTTCTACTTGTTCAGTCTTTTGGTATCTTTGTCTTGTGTGCTACTCCTTGAGGAGGTGCGCTATCTTGGTGTAGTGTTGTTGCTACAGCTGTGGTGATATTTCTTGTTGAGCTAGCCTTTGTTCTAGGGTTTATTTGTTTGGACTTGCTTTGTGAACAGAACCTATCTAAGAAAGGTTGTTGGCTTTTTCCCCCATTTGGGATTTTCCTAGGATAAATCTCTTGTGTTTTTTTTGTCTCGTGTTTATGCTGCTACTGCTCAATAATGGATATATATATATATATATATATATATATATATATATATATATATATGTTAATGGTAATGAAGTAAAAGAGCACAAGTAACTCTAATGCTCTGTAAATAAGGAAAATCTAACAAAACAAGACTTCTAAAGTGCTAGCACTTTAGGGCTCTAGAAGCCTTGATCTAGACAAGAGGTTCTTGACAATAAGGGGCAAGATCAAGAAGGAAGAAAATGTTCCTTCTCCTAGGGTTTCTTAGCAAGAAATTTCATAATCTTCGATATGAATAAGTAAAACTGACCACAAACATTTAATACATAAAAAAATTGCAGCATTTACTTACTTCACCAAGAATAATCAAGCATGAAAAACCCTAGTTTGCAGAGATTACCACCAAAATAGCCAAGAAACATCAATAGCAAGCTCCTCCAAGCCTAGTGCATGAGCAAAAAGCACCATAAACTCCAAAATAGTGCAAATTTCAGCCAAAGTATGCCACTAGGGAGAAAATTTCAGTCCTCTCCAATGAGGAGAGTTATGATGAAAAAAAGAATTTAGCCAACCATATTTATATGGAAAATCCTAGTTTAATTACCCAACAGTTGTGTCTTTTCACAAAACTGAGCCTACATGTCAATTTTCTCATTAAAATTAAAAAATAAAATCAATTCTTTACAAAATAACCCTAACAAGGGTGATGTTAGCCTCCATGAAGGTGACATTAGGTTGGAGAAGCATGGCGCTAGGCCTCCAAAGGCCTTGATCCTCGTTCGCACGTGCCAACATCATCGTCAAAGACCTCCTTCATCAAGCCCCAACCCTAGGTGACGTCATGGGCTAGGAAAGTGTCCTCTAGGCCTCCAAAGGCCAACGTCCAAGTGGGAGGAGGTGGAAAGCCATCCCAAGTTCATGCCAGAGTGCCTCCAAAGGCAACGTCCTCTTCCTTCATTATACAACCGATCATCACGATCTTGCCCTAGGCATGGGGTCTCTGCATCCATCCTTGGGATTCAAGCCCTCATGAAGGTCCGAACTGATCATCTCCTCATAAATACTTGTCCACCGAGAAAGGTACTGCAAAGACAAATAGGTACACCCTCCAAGGGTCCATGAGTCCCAAGTATCATGAAAAGTAAGCCACATCTAATAATCAAACCACCCAAACATGTGCATCAAACCCCCCTTCTTAAACTAAACAAATGCTCAAAGACGTTATACAATTTGTCAAATTTAGGTGTGGGAGGGGTGTCAAGGCATCCTATTGGGTCAATCATTCCCCAAGTCCAAGGTATTTCCTGAGAGAAACCCATCTAAGCCATGTGTGAGTGTGAAGTGGAGTGGGTAAGACTTTTGGGCATGGGTTCATGACATACAAGGAACCGTAGTTTCTCATCTATGGGTGCCTTTGTAGAGGGTGTGCTACCCTTCGTCCGCGATGCAACATTTTTCCAAGCCCATTTATTG
>JASDQU010259127.1:0-15712 GCA_032191745.1 Picea mariana
ATATATATATATATATATATATATATGTATCACTCACACACACACACATATATATATATATCGAAGGAAAACCTCATGGGTAGACCCTTAGAGACTTTCCACATTTCTTATATGGTACCTAGTGTAAACCTGTCAATGTTGATTATGACGTCTGGCCCATTAGAGACATTGCTTAAGTGACATAATAGAGGCAACCAACACAAGTAATTAATATTGAGAGCTCTTGCATGAAGCTCAAAGAAATCTACCACTCAAGCTAGCCCATTGGGTAGAGGGATATATATACAGATATTCTTTAAGAAAAAACTCATTGGATCCCCCCATTTCGCTGGAATACTTGGATGGAGGGTGGCTCAACCACCAACCAAAATACCAGTTGGTGACCCAATGGGACTCAATTGAGATTGAACCTTGGACAACCTATAATGGAAGATCTCATGAAAAACTTTAACTAAAACAATGTGTTCGAACCGATCAAGTTAACCCATCGGGCTAAATGGATTAACTAGATCGGTTCGAACACATTGTTTTAGTGAAAGTTTGTCCTGAGGTTTTTCATTGTAGTTTGCTCAAGTTTCAAGCTCAGTTGAGTCCCATTGGGTCACCAACTAGTGTTGTGGTTGGTGGTTTATCCACCCTCCATCCAAGTAATTCAAGGAATTCTAGGCACTTCCTCACACTATGTGAATGATACCTTATGTAAATATTATTCACAGACAAAATGTATGTCTAACCCCAAGGGACCTAGGTGGATTATACCTTGTGACCTCCTTGGCCAACATGACAATTTATTGGCACAGACAAATTTTGGGAGAAATCGAAGAAGTTTTGAAGGAATTAAAGCAGCGCTGGAAAACAAGGGAGCACGCCAGAAATAAAGGAAAAGCAGTGTCAGAAACAAAGGAAATCGACATCAGAAAAAGAGGAAAAGAAATGCATCCGAGGAAAGCATGCAAGGCATGAGTGAAAGGAAACCTAACCACATTAGGGATAGAGTTTTTTTAAGAGATTGTAATCATTGATAAGCCAACAATAAGTATAAATAAGTACCTAGGAGGTCTAGTTCAGGGGTTGTCATGGGAGAATATTAGAGAATATAGTTTTGGTTGGTTAGGAGAATGACTGTAGAATCTGATACCTTTTTGTAAGTTGTTGAGTTGTAGGAGTGTCAAATAACTAGACCTTGAGGGTTAGATCGTAGGCTGAGGAGCCTGGTGCAGTCTAGTCAGCCTCAGAAAGGTCATGAATTTTGTTTCGTGATGGTACTTGTTAGTCCCTAAAGTTGCATTTCACTATGAGAGGGAAAGCTAGGGCATCATTCATTTATTGCAAAGTATTTTTAAGGTTTTATGATTTGGTTTATTGTAAAGTGGTTGAAAATTGGGTCAAGATTACAGCATGACATGAAAATCAAGAATAAAACAGAGTATATCCCACTAACTGAATAATAGGTAGATACATAGATGGATTAAAAAAATTTAAGAAAAAGGAAAGTGAAGTCTTCAATATGTCAACTTCACAAGAGTTTTTTTGTCTCAATATATTATAAAGAAACAAGGGAATCAGCTTGACCTTATTACTTGAAAATTTATCTCTACAGAAAAATCTTCACTGTATAAATTAACATTCAAGAACCAAAACACATTGCAATCTGAATAATAAATTCAAGCATGGAGAATGAAATAATAGAGTAGAAAAAAGAAGGTCTAACCATCCATATGCCTTTTCTATTGAGTGTCAATTGAGCATAAATGTCTTTTACAATAAGCTCCATAAAAAGTTTCTCTGGATCTCCAATTTTTCGACCCCCACATGGTCTATCTTCTGTCTATTTAAACTATCTATAAAACTTCCAGATCTTATTATCTAGAATAGCTTTAAATGACTAGAATAAAAAAGTATCCAACTCCTAAAGTAATTCACTCAAAATGAGCTTCTACCCCCCAAAATAGTCCATAGCTCAACAACTTGATATAACAAATATTGCTAGCATTACATTTCACTATACAAAATATGGATTTTGTTTGACTTTGTAAAATAGATCGAAATCTTAGCATATCCCTGATCAAAATGAATAATCTTTTCCATATCTCCTGGAGAACCTTTAAACAAAATTGTAACAAATCTTCATGTTACCTTTAGGATAAAATCGCAATAGTGGCTTTGGCATTTTTCTGCTTGAGCTTTGTGGTTAATACAACATTATGCCAGTAAAGTATGAAATTAATTTGCCTAAGTTCCTTAAGAAATGCCCTTTGCTCCTTCTTCTTATTTTTAAGACTTTGAATCCTTTCTTGCTGGCGAGCATTCCACTGTTCTATATGCATCTTTTCCTTCTTTTCTGAAATTCCTTAATCTTTTCCTTATCAGTTCTTATCTCAACCCTGAATCCTAAACAATCTTCAGAAGGTGCAGTTTCATTCAGATTTAAGGTAACACTAGGTTCCTTGGCTTTAACCTGGTATTTTGAGATTAATTATGAGCTATGTTCTTCTTCAGACCTTGATGAATCTAAAGCTCCAGGTACATCTGGTAAGTAATCTAAGTCTCCCAAGTAATCATGTTTTTCTTCAGGGAATTCACTGATGCCCTTAGCCATCTCTTTAGCCTTTGCTAATCTAGTTGAAGCTCTCATTACAGGGCCTACAGGTGGTGTAAGATTTCCCTTTCCTTTGCTGACAGATTTCTTGGGAAATGGGGTCTTTTTTGCTCTTTTCCTGGTGCTTGTTTCAATATCCCCAGAATCATCTTTTATGATTATGGTGTTTTCTTCTTTGATTGACGGATTGAACATTTCCTTTGACTTCAGCCTATACTTATTAGCAACCCTGGTCGAATTTATCTGAGGTTTCTGTGATACACACACAACTTTATCCTTTTTTCCTTTGATTGCAACGCTCCTTTTGTTGTTCAATGGCATTTCAGACTTGAATGTAGTTTGAGCAACGAGATCATTATCTGACTCTATCTCTCCTTTAACATATTCCTCAGGAAGAATTTCAATTTTGGTCTCCCATATAGGTCTCTTACTTCTGCTCTTCTTAGTTACCTTGATATCAGAAGATTCATCTTTCACAGGGTTTTCATCAAAAATATCTCTACTCTGTTTAATAGTTTTCCTTCCTCTGCCCTTTTTCTTCTTATTGGATTGAGTAATAGGTTTTAAGGATTGCTTGAGCCAGTTCCAGGGCTTCTGTAATTCGTTCAGGGCAGACATGACTAGGGTTTTAATCAGGACTTGATGGAACAAATTGCCTTTAGCAATAGTGGAAATTGACTGCACTTTCTTGGACATTTTTATCAAACTTTTAAGTAGAAAATAAGGAATATTTAGAGGGTAATCACCATTTAGATGCATCAGTATTCTGATATGGTAGATGTAGACCAATGAAAACCTCCCTTCGCAGGTTATGTATCTGTGAATCACCACTAGAGCAATGTGCCATTCGGGTCGAACCCAACTGCGAGGTATTCCCCTTCTCCAATCTGGATTCTACTTATCTGGAAGGAGGAATTGATTTACAAATTCAGTAACCACGTGTTCCTTCTTCCACCATATTTCCCCTCTAACCACGAGCCTGTAAACCTTTTCTATAGTCTACTTTGTCACCAGCATCAACATCTTACAGATTTTGATCTCGTGACCATCGAAGTTCAAAGCAAATTCCATGGAAACCTGCTCGTCATAACCTTGAAATGTGATGAGGAACTCAAACCACCCAGCGTCTTTGAATCTTTGGGCCATCTGAGGATAGGCTTCAAGAAGTTTGGCACCTTCTGGTTCTATTCTGGTGACTTGTCCGCTCCTCTTTGGTGCCATTAAACTCAATTCTGCAACCGTCATCCTCGGGTTCCAAATTCACTACCTGCAATTGCTAGTGTATTCTGTTGCTTTGAATGGATACCTGCATTTCTCCCTGCAAGGCTGAATTAAGCCAACTCAAACAAGTAACATATAATGATCATCAAACAACAGGTGATTTTGAAATGAACCCTGTGCCCGTGCATAGCAATTATATTCTGAAACTGTTGGATTTGGAAATGATTGCCAAGCTTTCGTGGGACCACATGAACTCTCAATTCATGAATCGTGTCATCATAACTAAATTGATATGGCAAGTGCAACTTATGGCATGATTATTTGGTGCTATGGGAATAGGCTTATTCCCGTAGCATGTTTGACAACTTGAAATTTTAAAATTCCAATGGCATAAAAGGAGACACTTCAAATTTAAACAATGTTTTTCAAAATCAAACTTAAATAAATCATTAAAGATTATAATGAAAACCACAAAATACCAAAATCTAAAAATAGAAAACAACTAAAAACAAAAAATGAGGAATGGGTAAGGAGGGTTTAGGACAAGGGTTTATCACTAAACCAAGACAAAATTAGAGACTAATAGTACTAATGGAGTTGTAGTGTGTGCAGTGCCATATATTACAGAACCATAATAAAAGAGCCTAAGAGCCAGATCTTTATGGATGTAGCCCAGGAGGGGGTGAACCATGGTAACACTTGTGTAATTTGTTATGTGATGTGTTTATTTCATAAGTGCTTTCTGTAAGTAGTTAGATTATGAATGGATAATTCTATCAGATCTGTTATATGTTAGATCTATTAGAATGCATGCATAGACTTAACAGGGGAATAAATAGTAAGAAGAATAGAAAGAACAACTATATCAAGGCGTAAGAAGATAAAATAAGATCCCAGATCCCCATGAGGTATTTTTCTTTGATTTCCCGCATGTGTTGCAGGAGTGGCTATTGAGGTTGAAATACAACCACCCTACAAATCAAATCAGACAACTCGAGTGGAATTCTCTGGATATCGTGCAGTTAAAACAAGTTAACAACAAATTCATGCGCAGTAGATTTCTAGCTAGACAATATTATTGCAGGATTTATCATAGAATTTGTAGTAGATACTAAGAAGTTGTATAGTGCAGAAGAGAAAGAGTTCCTAAAAGAATATAGAGGTAGGTATATCATATCATTGTAAACTTCGATCAAGATCTTACTGTATAACAAAGGTGTGATGACTATGGCATCATACCACTAAACTTCCTTGCGTGCATGGGGGAAGGGGGGAAGCACTGACAAGAGCTGGAGAAATGGAGGAAGAAATGGATAATGGAAAGAAGGAGGAGCCCTTGGACCCAATCATGATGGAGGAAGATCAGATCAAGCAGATCATCAGAACAGTTGGAAAAACACGCAGTGGAGTACCCTACCAATATAATATGAATAATAAGAAGAGAGCCATAGCAGATAGAGAGGGCTTGGAAAGTGATGAAGAAGAGGTAGAGGATCTTCAGGCTATGGAGTAGATTGATGAAATCCTGCTTGTAATATATGACAGGAAGACAAGAGGTCTGAGGGAAGGAATAGAAAGAAGAACTCATATCCATGTTAGTGTCATTATGGAACCCATAACCCCATGTGTGACTAATACACTAGAAATAACACCATCGTTTAGACAACCGAATTTTAGTGGAAGAAAGACAGCAGGAAGTGTACCCAATCAAGGACAAGCAACTGAAGTAGCTAGTTCAGGAAGTAGTAGTCAAGTATCTACACCATGTGGAGGTCGTAGTTCATCACCGGTCAAAATGGCAAGACATGATCCCACCATAAGGCTACCCTAATTCAAGAGAGAGGCATCAAAGGATCCTGAAAAGCACTTGTTTATCTATGAGAAGATTTGGGAAGCAAAGCAGATCACACATGAGGATACAAAAATTGTGCAGTTAGCTATCACGCTAAGAGACCGCGCACTGGATTGGTACATGAGCTTAGTTGTAAATAGTCCACCAGGAACAAAAAGGATGATCACAGATGTCAAAAAGCTATTGATAAATGAATTTCAGAAGCCTAGCTCAGAAAATCAGTATATGAATGAGATGATTGAAATCAGGAAGAAACTAGGTGAGTTTGTTTGGGATATTGATATGATGTTTAAATGTCTTAAAGGTAAGTTGAAGTATGTCATGATGGATATGCAGCATAGAAATCTCTTTGTGAATTCATTGCTACCACACCTGAAATACCCTTTGAGGTAGAAAAAGTTTCAAATGCAGGAAGAAGTTTCAAACGCAGGAAGAGGCTCTACAGGAAGCCTTACAACTGGAAGAGAACCAGTATCAGAAGACAGATCCAGCAATATAGGAGTTGAAGGAGGATCTGAAGAATCTCACATTTCAACTAAATAAGAATAAGAGCAAAGAGAAGAGAGAAGTTGTTTGGTGTACCACATGTAGGACAGAAGGACATCACAAGAATGACTTCCCAACTTTCGTGCAATACATGGAAACAGGGATACCAAACCTTTTTCCAATAAGAGGACCATTGTGTGAGATCTATAAAACACATAGACATCATCCATATCATTGTTCAATGATGCAGAAGTATCAAATAGTGGCCAAGAGTTCATATTGCAACTTTTTCAAATCAATGGGTCATAATGACAAAGATTGTAGGACAATGGACTTGATGCAGGAGAGAACGTCAGATACCTACAAGGTGCAGGCAAAAATGATGACAAGGAAAGTTGCATCTCAATTTAACCAGGTACTACCTCCATACAATATTGGGCACCAACAGTACAACATTGCGTAGCCTCGGTATAACCCTATGCAGTATAATCAGGTCCCTTAGTAAAACACACCACGAGTAGATCGAGGTGGCAGACAAGGTAGAGGAGGATTTGGAAGAGGCAGAGGTCTAGTAGTATGCCACAACTTCCAATAACCAGGACATTATGCAAGGGAATGTCCACTTCCACATGTGATATGTATGTATTTTCGTGCAACAGACCATGATACAGAGGAGTTCCCAACACTTCTAGGGAAAATTCAAGAAAAATAGAATCAGAACAATCAGAATGTCTAGTGGATATCTGCAGAATCTAGGGATGATGGAAGAATATCAACATAGTTACGTGAGGAGGAGATAATATAGGAGATGTGTAGTATAACAAGATCTAGCAAAACACCAATGGGTGAAGAAGAATATCGAATCACGGAAATAGTTTGATGCGGGGAAAGAAAGAGAAACATTCAAGGAAGCCATGCAGGAGTTCCTCACGCAAGATGTCGCATCTACATAAACCATGTAGCATACTCAGAATGTAGTAATGTACGAGATGCCCTTATCAATGCACCACACCAAGGAAGTACCACCTATAACACAAGTAAGTACCATAAGGAATTTTCTAATCCTGTGTTAATCTACTAAATGACCAATCATTTTTAAAAAAATTTCAAAATATGTTAGAAAAATGTAACACATGAGTAGAGGGGAAGTTAGAACAGAAAAAAGTTAATCACCTCCATCCAAGAAGGAGGACAAGCAAGGAATTCAGACTGAATGCGAACATTGGATATTTCAACATGGGGGATATTATATTGGATTTAGGCTCTGAAGTAAATGTGTTACCCAAGAATACATGGCAATGTATGGGAAAGCCCTGATCCAGGATCTTTTCATCCATGTGACTTATAAAGAATTGTGTTAAATGAAAATAAATTAAAGTGCACCATAAAGAAGGAAAATCTTAATAATGAAGAGACATAAGCATCAAATCCATACACAAAAAATTGATAACGGAGTTCATCCCTGGTGGACTATGTCTTCAAGTCCTGATCTCAAATGGGTAGGCCTTTTTATTAACTCAGCAAAAGAATTTGGAAAAATACATAAGTATACCTCATTCTGGAATTAAGCTATAGAAGCTTTGCTCAGATCAGAAAATAGATAGCACCATTGAATTGGTGGCATCGAATTACCCAAAAATGATTGTCTCCACGCCTCAATATGACTCTGACACTCCCAGGCCCATGAGAAATCTCATCTCAGTTTATGTGCCTGTAACCTACAATTAATCCTCTGTCCTTGCCTCGTAAATCGTGACCTCTCATATCATCGAGCACCCCCCTCCAACTCGAGAAAAAATCTGTTTAAATAAATAAACGTCAACAGATGAAACAATGGGGTCGTTAGTCCAACTGATGGGCAGAGGTCAAATTAACGCATTGGTTCCTCGGAGGTACGGGGTTCGAATCCATAGGACCCCCTTTTGGTATGTTTGTTTGAATAAAGGTTGAAAAGGAAGGGGAACCATCAGATCGGCACCGGTCAGTCAGCCCATCCTTGTCCTTCGGTGCTCCCGCCATATATATATATATATATATATATGTTGTAATGTTTCCCGCCATCGGCCAGTCTGGTGGTCAGCTGTTTTTTTTTAAACCTTTTGGAACTCAGCCCTCATTGGGAAAACCGTGGGTGCCACGTGGTGCCCTTTGATTGGCTGCCTGATACAGTCAGTTGTCCATGTGGTGTTGATGTCACCTACCACGTTTCAATATGTGGTTGAGCCACGTGTCGGCCCCTGGTGGTGCCATGTGGCAACTTTCCATTGACCCACTTGGCACCCTGAAAATGCAAAATTTGTCTGACATGTGGCAGCCTATGGGGAACCCATGTGGCATGATGACATCAACACTACCTCTTGTTGACATCAACCTATCCAGTCAGCTGTTGACGCTAGTAGTATGGATGTTGATGTGTCCCCTGGTCAACTCGACATGTTTGACCAAACTTTAACTAGCCATATATTTCGATCTGTAACTTTGTTTGATGAACCATTTACGCCATTGGAAATATTGTGAAGCGCTCTTCGCGATGATGCCAATTTTTCTTAGTTTTAAGGACTTTGAATTTTTCCCCTTTCTCTGTCTGTTGAGGCCATTATGAGCTTCTTGAGGTGATTCTGCGAATTCTGAGTTATCCTTGGTCTTCTCTGGATCCTTTTTGCATCACGCCTTCCCACTGAGAGCTTTTTGGACCACCAAAATATTTCATCAATCAACAGATAAGTGAAGGAAGAGTTCCCTCACCTTGTTCTTCTCAATCCACTTTTCCTTGCTTAGATGTGTACCCTTTAAGCCCACTCAAAGATAATCACCATCACCCCTGCATGAATTCTATGTCCTCTTGTCCAGGATGATATATTCCTTCAACTCATCCAAGTAATCAGGAGAAAACTCATCAATTGAAGGCATTGAAACTTCCTCACCCTGATCCATGATCATGGGAGGCTAAAAAAATTTCAAGTTTTCTACATTTACCACTGAGTAAATCTGCATATAAGGTGGAAGATCTAGACAAAAAGAATTTGTACCACTTTTCTCCAAAATAGTGAAGGGTCCATATTGGATGGGCTTGAGTTTCTTTCCTTAACCCTTCAATCTCTCCTTGTTGATGTGAAGTCATACCTAGTCTCCAACCTGGAACTGATGATCAACCATGTGTTTGTCATGTTGAGATTTATACTGTGCTTGAATTTTCTCTAATTGTTCCCTGACTGCTTGATGTATCTGTTGGATCCTCTGAATGAACGTGTGGGATCTGTTTTCATTTCTTTCTTCATTTGAATTGGCATATCTCACAAACATCAAGTCCAAAGGAACCTTAGGAAAATACCCAAAACATGTCTCAAAAGGTGAACACTGAGTGGAGGAATGTAAGGCTCGATTGTAGGCATGTTGTACATAGGGTATCTATTCATCCCATAATTTGGGATGCTTGTTGCAATAGCCTCAAAGAAAAAGTACCATTGTTCGGTTAACAACCTATGTCTGTTTTTTGGTATATGGATGGAAAGTAGTGCTCCTCTTCAACTTGGTGTCCATAATTCTCCACAATCTTGTCCAAAAATCCCCAAGGAATCGAGTATCTCGATCCGAGATAATGGATGTGGGTAACCCAAAGTGGACCCAAACATACTGAAAGAAGCGATTAGCAGTCTGCTCAATAGTGATATGATTTTTACATGGAATTAATATAGACATCTTGATGATCCATGGCCCCTTTTCGACATTGGTAAACCCCCTACAAAATCCATGGATGGGATGGAACATGAAGTTGTGAGTATAGCCCCAGTTCTCTATTTGTGGGCTTACAAGTAGAACACATCACACACCCCTTTACATATTTAGTTACAATTTCTTTCATCTAAGGCTAGTAACAAAACCCTTGCAGATGAGTCATAGTATTTCCTACCCCAAAATGCCCAAACACAAGAGAAGTGTGAGCTTCTCGTATTACATGGATTCGTTCACTTGTAGGAATACATATCTTTCCAAGATGGTATAGTAGTTTTCCCTGCAGACAATAGTTCTCTACCTGTGGATCATGGGTTAGCTTCTCAAATACTTCTTTAAAATATTCATCAATGACATATTGTTCCACATAGCTATCATGAGATAAAGAAGCATTCCTCAAAATAATAGAATCATAAACAGGAGGTCTAGAAATCATATCAACTACCTTGTTACTCGTACCCTTTTTGTATTTGATTACATGAAATTGTTGAAGAAAACCCATCCATTTGTAATGTTGAGATTGTTGCAGTTTTGTTTGTTCTTGGAGATACTGTAAAGGTTGGTAATCTGTATGTATGATTGTTTCTTTCCCTAACAAGTAGTGCTTCCATTTCTTTACACTTTGAATTAATGCATACAACTCTTTATCATATGTAGGATAGGTAACAACAACTTGGTTAAAATTTTGAGAGTGGTAACAGATAGGGTTATGATATTGCATCAATAATGCACACATGGCGTACCCATTGGCATCTTTCTCGATCTCGAAAGGCTGTTGAAGATTTGACAATGCTAATATTGGTGTGGTGCTGATCGTTTCCTTCAAAGTGTCGAAAGCATTTTGTTTCTTTCCTCCCCACTGAAAAGTGTTCTTCACACTGGTTAAGGCATGTAAAGGAGCTGCTATAAAGGAGAAGTTTGAAATGAATCTCCTCCAATACTGAACTGCACCTAAGAAGCTCTGTATTTCAGTAACACTTTTGGGCTCAAGCCAATTTACAATTACATCAATTTTAGAAGGATCAATTTTCAATTGTCCTCCTCCTACAATATGACCTAAGTATACAAGTGTAGTATTACCAAATTCACATTTGGACAATTTTACATACAACTTTTCCCTTTTCAAAGTATACAATACTTGCTTTACATGCCTTACATGTTCATCCCAAGTCCCATTAAATATAAGAATCTTGTCTAAATATACAATCACAAAATCATCTAGAAATGGCCTGAATACATCATTCATCACATGCATGAAGGTTGTCAAAGCATTACAAAGTCCAAACGGCATAACTAACCACTCAAAGAATCCATGTTTTGTTTTAAAGGTAGTTTTCCATGCATCTTGTTCTACAACCCTGATCTAATGGTATCCACTGTGCAAATCCAACTTATTGAAATAAACAACATTCTTTAATTCATCAAGTAAATCATCTATACGAGGAAGAGGGTATCTATTTTTCACCGTGATTTTATTTAAATCTCAGTAATCGACACACATTATCCATGTGCCATCATTCTTTGATCAGAGAACCATGAGTTGGGCCCGATGACCCCTTGATCCAATAAGACTTGTACCTACTTTTTGATCTTTGTCATCTCTACAACTGACATACTGTACATGCCCACATTAGGAAGAGGCGAATCATGTTGAATATGTATTTCATGTTGGATTTCCCTCTTAGGAGGTAATCCATCTAGTTCCTGGAAAATATCATCATACTTAGAAACAATATCAATTAATTATTTCTTATTAAAAGGATCACATCCATGAAAAGCGTCGAATGTTCCGACATCTTTTTCCATTACAACCATGAGTACATATTTCTTATTAGTGTTTATGAGTCTCTTCATTTTTCCTGCACTAACAAGTGTTGTGTTTACCCTCATGTTGTGGGCTCTAACAATATATTCCACTCCCACTTTTGTAAGGTGATATTTGTTCTCCTGACGAAAGAAGATTGCTTTTCTATCATAAAGATAAGGACTCCCCAGCACTATGCCACATATATCAAGTGATACAACATCCAAATCCACTTCATCAATCAACTTTGAAGCAATAGAAAATCTGACCCTACATTGCTTGGTGACATTAATTTTTTCTTTATCACATACCCACCAAGAGGATAAGGCTTTGGATGTGGTTTAGTTTCAAGACCCATCTTTTATCTTAGTGTGTTTAGATAAAACTCTTACATGAAATAATTCATTCCTCTTTCTTTCATCATCAGGAGATTCATCATTGTAATTTGAACTAGCATGAAGGGAATCTTTACCTTGTACTTTGTTGGCAGCCATTTTCATTCCTATCTTTTCCTTACAAGCTGCCTACACAAGGGTTTTGAACCCTCAGTACTCATCGCAATTTTTTTTTTTTTAAATGATACTATTATCTTTCGCTTTCACATACCTTCTTTTCGTTTTAATTTTCACGATTGCAAGCGTGAAAACCTATAGTTAGGATTCATGTTGATTGCTTTAAAATGATCTTTTGGGTTGTTATGAACCTATTTGTTTATGCGGTCATAACTCTTTTACCTCTAACTCACCACTGGTCACACATTTATCAAAACACCAAACCACCACTCACTTTGCATTTGACTATTGTTAATATGGTTTCGATTTATAAATTCGTTGATGCAATGGTTATTTGATATTTTGGTGAAATTGATCAAATCGTCGATGCAATGGTTTTATTGAACACATTAATTTTGGGTCAAATCGTGGTTCATTTGATATGTTGGTGTTTTTGATGTAATCGATGATGCAATATTAAGAGCAGGTTATTACAAGCCTACACTTTTTAGAGATGCTCATGCCTTGTGTCACAAGTGTATTATTTGTCAAAAGCATCCAGGCAGATACAGAAACCAGCCTTCCCTTTGCAGCCTGTTTCAGTAGACTCCCCTTTTCAGCAGTGGGGTCTTGATATTATAGGTCCAATTAATCTGCCATCCTCACAACAGCATAAGTTTATCATAACAGCCACAGATTACTTCACCAGGTGTTCTGAAGCTGCCCCATCAAAAGTTGTAAATACCAGTCAGGTAATTGCCTTTTTAAATTCGAATATTATTACTCATTTTGGTATCCCTGACTGTTTAGTATTCGATAATGCTTCCTATTTTTCGTCTCTTGAGATGAGTGAGTTCGCTCTAGAAAAAGGAATTAAATTAAAATATTCTGCCAACTATTACCCTCAAGGTAATGGATTGGAAGAATCAACTAATAAGAATCTGATTAAAATCATCAAGAGAACGGTATCTGAAAATCACAAAAATTGGCATAATGCATTGTTAAACGCAATCTAGGTTGATAGAGTAACTCTGAAAATTGTTGTGGGTAACTCTCCCTTCTTTATCGTCTATGGAAGAGAAGCAATTCTGCCACCACATATTCTTCTTCCCTCACTGCATCTATCATAGAAAATACAAGAAGAGAACTGCCCCCCCTTTGGAGAATCGAATTAACGCATTATTAAAACTAGAGGAAGTGAGGGCTCTAGCAAAATGGAAGTTGGATCAACATCAACTTGTGGTTAAAAGATGGTTTGATTCCAAATATGCCTCTGACAGAAACTTTGAAGTAGGTGACTGTTGGTAGCCAACCTAAATTTTTTTGATTGCTCTCAAAAAGCTGCCTACACCCCTTGTCGTATTACGACAAATCATTGTCGCATTGTGCTAATAGTCATTCGTCTCATTTTTGCAACCATTACAATTCAATTTCGACTCAGTTTTCACAACTGTAAGTGTGAAAACACTTCTTTCATTGATTAGATTGTCGTCATCTTTGGTTGATTTACTAAAAGATACTTGATCACTGGTTTATCATATGACTGCTAAAGGTTGTATCAAACTTATGTTCTTGAGCATTATCTTACCTTGATTGCGCATTTGGATATATTTCATTGTTAAACCTTTGGGCATTAAAGTTATTGGTCTTGTTCTGATCTTATGAAAATTATAATGGATACGGTCATATTGCTTTTATCCTTGTTTTGGACTTTCACTTGATTATTATATGAAGAAATTTTTTATTACATGGTTCTAAGACTTTGGAATGCAAACATATATGATATGCACCAAATACATTGGCAAGTTTATAAGGTATGATAGCAACGTTTTCAAGGCGTAAGGTATGATAGCAATGGTTTCAAGGTGCAGGAGTTAATCATATTCGAATCGATGCTTGGTATATTTTCAAAGTTGATTATTCGTTGGATGTTTCATAAGTCCCGAGCTATGTATTAGCAGTAAACCCTGTGATTAAGCGGTTGATTGAACGATAGAATTAGCACGTTACATCGATAGTTAATGCTGGTACTGTGTTTGTTTTAAACTTAACACTTGGCGCATTATTGTCACATGAGGTGTTGATTCTGACTCGGATGAATGGCACGTAGAAGTGGTGATTCACCCATTCGTTGGTCGATGCATTTGTTTAAATGATTATGGTTTTAACAGCTCTGTACAGGTCATTAATGAAATGCGTGGCGATGGTAATCCCACCACCTTTGCACGCATGGAGTAGTTTTCGATCTCGTTGAGCATTCAAACTATGGAAACCCTCTCATATTCACTCTGTGCATTGTTCATTCGGTGTGAACCCTACCATGAACAGAGGTTATGGCTCCTACTGTGAGGGCCGAACCTAATGGATGCCAAGCGCTGTTGACATTCGACGGTGCATACAGCGACCTCGAAGAGTTTGGGTGGCTTTCATTTATAAGGAAGTTTGATGGTTTTAATATCCCTGTTGCTCGGCAATTTGCACTGTCATTTGATGGCTGCCGAGCCAAAGTTGGAGATGTCCATCTTGAAGTCACCGAACAATCTCTCAGCCTGGAAACTAGCCTACCTATTAAGGGACAAAAATGGTCCAAAATTTATAAGGTGAATGATGTCCCGTGGACATTATTGTTTCGGTCTCGGACAGTGAGGTCGTGCAACAGAGGTTTACCTGCGAAGATGTTGAAACCCCACTGGTATGATCTCTTGATGATTCTCAAGCAATTCGTCACCTGTGAAGGTAGGTATGGATTCGTTTTCCTATTTCATCTACATTTGTTAATGGTATTTATGGGCTTCTAGCTTAGCATGCCGCATTATTTTCACCGAATTTTATTCAAAATGGCTAAGAAGTATAAGCGAAATCAAGTTGATACTAGCCTATTCCATGTTGGGTTGATTAAAATGTTGGTTGTTTATGAATTGGGGTTACGTCGAGATTCCTGGCCCAATTTTCTCAACTGTAATGGTTTTGAGGAATCAAACCCTCCTCAAGTCGATAAGCCTATGATATCCGAGAGTAAGTCTACCCCTGTACCCTACAGTGTTTTATTACCTGAACCCGAACCCAACTCACCTGTTAATTCGCCTATGGCTGTGACTAAAGTGGCTAAGCCCATAACCACAAAAGCTAGGGCGAAGACTGCTGCTAAAAACAAGAAAAATGAAAGAATGATCTCTCGCATGGAGAGAAATAAGTCGAAGCCTCCTGCCAAAACAGAGCCCATCGCGGTCAGCGAGGACTCTGATTCGAGCATTGAGCATTTTCTCACCGAAGAGGGCTTCTGTGGTGACGAAACTCCATACGATTTCGTTGATAACTTGCCTCCTTGTCTTCAGGATAACCCTGACTTTCCTGGTATCAAGCCACCTCTTGAAACCTTCGAGGAATCATCAAACCCCCCTTCTGCTCAAAAGGTTGCTTCACCTTGCGACCAGTGTGGACTGTGGTTAGAGAGATACTATCTGGACGTTCCAAAACTGCAATCCAAAATTCATGATTTAGAAAATCAAGTGGCAAAGCTTACTGGT
>JASDQU010259131.1:0-10830 GCA_032191745.1 Picea mariana
CACCTATGTTTTTCCATCACATTTCCTTGCTAAGGATAATCCCAACAATGATCAGGGGATCAAATTTTGCTAAAAAATTCAAAGTGATCATAATCACTTCAAATCAAACGAGAGCGTAGGCCTCATCGTTGCGAACAAAACACAACTCATTTCATCTCAAACGGACGTCGGGAGCGAGAGATATCACTATCTGTTTGAATCATCAAATAGGCAAAAAAAAGAACGCTGACTGTGCAGTCCGTACAGGATGATGTGGAAGGGCCATACGATGACATGGCAAAGACCGTACGACCATATGCTGATGTGGCATGTGAAGATGTGGCAGTTTTTGATTGGCATATGTGGTAGAATTGTGATGTGACACATGGCATCATTTTTGGTCAATGGTATGGTGCCACGTGGCCCAGTCATAGGCTGCCACATGGCACCCCAGGATTGGCTATTGGTTGTTGTTTAAAATTGTATGGAGTCCATGGGGGTCAAACCTCGGACCTCCCCTTTGGCTCCGTGCTTTGGTAGAGTGTGGGCTACCACTAGCCCACACGTTGTTTCTTGTAAACCATATGTTATAATATGTATTTAAATTCGTTGTATGTTATGGTCGGTGCGTGGGTCCAGGATAGGGCTTAGCCCCAGTGTCCGGTCACATTTACATTACATACGACCATACCCTTCGTTAAATGGCACGCATGGTTTTTAAATATGTCGTCCTGTTGACGGGCGAAATCGATCGTCCGTCAACTAAGAGAGTGGAACCGGTCTGGGGTTGTCTAATAACCCAAGCTGTTTGGGATGAACCACCCTGAAAGGTTTAGCGGCTCCGTTAGCTGATCTAAGGTCCTAAGAAAACAAAAGAAAACTAATCTAAACTAACTAATCTAACTAAAACAAATAAAACAAACTAATAAAACTAATCTAACTAAAACTAACTAAACTAAAACTAATTATTAAAACAAACTAAACTAATCTAACTATTCTAAATATACAATCTACTAACTAATACTATATTAACTCTAACTAATTGACTATCTAACTACTAACTGAAATATAACTTATTCACAAAATGTACAATATCTACATTTTACAGATTTGAATAAAACCTGAAAAACTCATTTGCATTCTACCCTAAGATAGAGAAAGATGTTTTTGTTGATTTTATAATTTTATGAACGAGAAATAAAACAAAAAAAACTATCTAAACTAAACTAGTAATATACTAATTCTAATTACTAATCTAAACTAAAACATATATCTACTAAACTACTAATAAATATACTAAACAAATAAATAACAAACTGACCTGGAAATGCTCCAGATTTGTCCTGTGTATGATGATTGCCTTAGCTGATCGGAGGGAGGAAACTCGCACCGAATTATCCAGGAGATTCTCGTAAACAATATCTGCAGTGTTCTTTAATATATTTACAGGACAAACAAGACATAAAAATCACAACAACCATATGATTTATAAATCTCAACAATTAGATAAACCCATATGCAAAGACTTATACAAAATAATTCAATTGATGAAGAAGAGAAATCTGTCATTCATGAACTGAATCAAGTAACTACTGTGTTTTTAAATGTTGAAAGAAATCAGACATGGATCATATTAATTAAATCATATCATTCTGCAAAATACTATGATAGCTAAAGTAGTCACTAATCAAATGCAAATTGATAAGCATAAACATGAAACAAAAAATTGATATTATGAAAGCGAAAGCTGTAGCAGAACATCAACTTCTGTCTCAGTTTGAATTAGAAATCCATAGCCTGGTTCTCCCACAAGTGAGGATGATCCTTATTACAAAAATAATAAGTATTTATAAGTTTTTCCACAGGGTAAAACCTCCCTGTGGAAGTTATCAAACTGTTTACATAAATCTGGGAAGATATCCCAAGTTTAACTAAACTAGGAAACTACAATAAAACTAAAACACCCAAATATCTCTTGAACTGTCCAGCATGTCCCATGTAATTCGAATTTACCTGAAACAGGTCAGAAATGGACAAGTTAGAGGGATATTTTATTAATAAAACAACAAAAATCTAATTCCATAGACTAGCTACAGAATCCTCTGATTCTGTAGCTAGTCTAAACAAGACACAGAATCAACATTAAAATCGAAAAAATCTCTTTTAAAGAATTAAATTCAATTAAAATCCAATAGCTATTTGAAAATGAATCATTTAGTTTGAAATTATTATACCATTCAAAATCAAACAGGATCAAAATCATTCAACCGAATACAGAGATAGGTGTACTCTGTCTCGATTGTTATCATAAGTCGGGTGAACAGAATCGTAATCCAACAGTTGTAAAATCGTTTGATATCCAATTGAAATCAATATGATCAAACAAATCATAGGTAATAGTTAAACAGGAGATACGATCGAATCCAAACAAAATCATTTTCCAATTGTTATAGCTGTAACAACATAGCAAACGATTTATACCATAAGCGAATTAAACCAACACTGGCACATAACTATCCGCAAATGGAATCGTAATGAGATCAATCAGTTGGTACCAAGGTTCATAAGCATTATCTGGTCGTTTGTTTTAGCTAAATGGGCGGACAAGATCGACTTACCTAGATCAAAATCATTTCTTTTAAAAAAATTATAACCAGATTTAACATATATACCAATCGTCGATCTAGAATTAACCAACTCATTTTACAAATCAAAATCAAACAGAGCATTCATTTATGATATGAATCTAACTCATGAAAATGATCGAACTAACAACAAACCAATCAAGCGAATCAATCGGCTGGGGTTTAGCATAGTTGTCATGAATCAAATCCATTCCATGATTCGGGCGCATTTGCACAGGCTTAAATGAGAGCATTCTTTTATAAAAACAGAGTCGTTCTTTCCAAATTAAATTGAATAGAGTTGTATTCCTGATTTGAAAAATTATATGACAAAATATATTACAAGATCGTAAAAACCAAACTCATTTAAATCGTTTTCCAACCACAGCATACAAATCATAACGAAATCAAATTCAAACATGATCGTATTCTAAATTGAGCATGAAAAACCTTCTGTTCGGAGTAGATGCAAAACGAATTCAATTGAAAACAAACCATTAATTTCGTTAACTCAATCAGGCAAATCCAATCCAATCGAAAATCAATCAAATCTGATAAAATCTATCAGTGACTAAGCTGGGTAAATCATGTAACCAAATCGAAAATCCATTCATTTTTAGCAAGCGAAAACACTGTACAAAATAAACACACTATGACAGAGTCGTTTCAAAATGTAAACAGAGCTATTCGAAGACTAAATTTCAATCACTATATTACTCTTGGTCATTCACAGAACTAAACGATATCAAAATCATACCTGTATGGCGAGCAAAAGGCTTGATCACAATAATTTGGAGTTGATAATGGCTGTGGCCAATTCAACATTCTTGAAAAGGATGGAGCCTGTTGTCTTCTGTTTCTTATCAATGGCTTGGAGTTGGTCTCTTTGGCTGGTCAACACTGCAATTTGATCTTCTAGCGATTGAATTTTCGATTGGAGCAGTGGAATGTCAATGTAGTATCATTCCAACCATAAATCACATTGGTCACAGGACGACTGCATGGGTTTTGAAAGAGCAGGCGAGGGTTTGGGAATATTGCTGAGGGTTTCATTAGGCAATTTGATACCAGGGTACCTAGGGTTATTCCTTAGGCAGGGGGGAAGATTTGTCACGAAATCGTAAGGTGGTTCGAGGCATAAACCTTGCAAGTAAGGGTACTCGCTGGCTAAGAAACGTTCTACATCGGAGTCTGAATCTTCACTTAGGACGATAGGGTTTGACTCAACAGAGGGTTTAGGTTTGTTTCTAGCCATCCTTGAAATAAGCCGAGTGTTCTTTTTAACCTTGGCATTAGCAGTAAGGTTTACCTTGGGATTTTTTCTCATAGGTTTCTTTATAGCCTCGGACTTCTTAGTTCCAATGTCTAGTAAGTCAATAGGAGGGTCGACTGAAAGCTTAGGAGCCAGAAATAGGATATGGAAGGGCACGGGTGGCCTGGCCTTGGTTTCACTCACCACAGGTTTGTCAACCTGAACAGGGTCTGTGTCATCGAAACCATTACGAGCGACGAAAGCTCTCCAACTATCACCATGTAAACTCAAGTGATAAAAAATGATAAGTTTGATAAGTCCATGGTGGAACAGGGTACTGTCAGCCTTCTTCCTTTTAAACCTTTTCGACATTTTATATAGGCTGCGCTGAAAGTAAAAGGGCATATTCAACGAGTATCCCATAAAAATCATTAACAAACACAGGTGGTAGAGGAAGACGAGTCTGTATCGACCTTCATAGGTCACGAACTGTTTGATTATTATGAAAAGGTCATGCCATCAAGGTTTTAGCATAGAGATGGGCATACCTCTGTCACAAGATGTGACTTTACGCGAGACGAACATAAGTGGCCAAGGCACTTCTTCCACTTTTGAATTTTTGAACCAACGTTGGCCTGTGGCAGGTAGCCCTGTAGCAGAACTGATAAAATCTTCATCGATTTACAACTGTATGTCGCCCACCTTGGCTCTATATCCATCAAACGTCATGGCAAACTGCCATGCCACAGAGAGATTAAAACCCTCAAATCATTGCACGAAGGTGAGCCACCTGTTATCCTCCAAGTCTTTCTGAGCATTGTCAAACATTAACAAGGCTTTGTTGCTGTTTGGATCGATTCACATGACTGGTGCCATGGAGCTGAGCACATGGTGAGCCGAGGGTTTGGATCATAACCACACAGGAGCAGAGCTACCAGAGCTAACATAAGTGAACGGGGATAAGGGATAGGCATAAATGCCATTGTGTGAAGGTGGTGGAGTTTATCTCTGCCATGCAAAATAGTTATTGCCAAAGTAAAACCGCCGATTTTCATAGCTGTTTAACCCACTATTATATAGTTTATGAGTCATATCACTTGGCCGACCAATGAATCAAATGGTAAGTGTATGAACCAACGCACAATTAACGTTGTACCAAAGTTTTAAACCATCGATTATTCAATTTGAAACCAAAATCAAATATTTAACCAAGCGCCAATGTATCAACTCATAACAATAGTTTAACCAATGTGCCGATGGGTCTTCATATAACCAACATACCAATAGTTATGAAAACATAAACATAGGCATTAAATTAAAAAGATATATATATGAAAGATTTAATCATAACCCCTATGTATTTTCATGAAACCATTGGTCAAATAGTTCAAACAACATATAAATCCATATGCCAATGCATTACAAACATAGCGAGACAAAGTCACAAAATCAACCCAAGAATGTCCAATGAGTACAGATCGAAAGGGCTTTTGCAAACTGCATAGCGATGAAATGTAAGTGTAATAGGCATACTGACAAGAAAGATAATGACAGTTCAAATAATGATTTCAATGAGACTTCGAAAGATGAAGTTTTCATGCTTACAGTCGTGAAAACAAAACGAAGGTAAATGTGCAAATGTCGCAAAAATAAATGTGTCGTTTATTTGAAAATTGCGACGAAAAATTGATGTTTGTAAAACATTGGTGTAGGAAGCTTATAAGACAATGGAAAAAGTGAATTGGCTGCCAACAATGGCGACACACTGGTAGAAGTAGTTATCTCTGTCAAAAGAAACAAATTCAGATTAGGACAGCAAAGATAATTTCAACTCAAAAATAACAACCAGAAAATCGTATAAACATCTTCGTTAACCAACTATTCCAGCAGTGTTTTAAAAGATGAAAACTGATAACAGTCTTAAGACCAGCAAGTCACGATATTAAAGATAAAATCTCCACTACTGTTGGCATGGCCACTACTACCAGCAGGTGTCCATAGCCTCGACAGGGTTTCTATTTAACCCACTCTGACATCTGTATCCTACCAAGAAGTTCTGGATCAGAATAAAGGACATTAAAGAGGTTTCTTTTTTGCAAATTTTCATGTACCCAACATTGCTTTGCTACTAGTGGGCCTGTTCAGTAACCCGACGAAGTTGTCTTGGCGTCATGCATGCATTTACCTGCTGATAGCAGACCTGTTCAGTATCCCGGTGGGTTTACAAGCACTTCCCACAGCTCTTATTAATAATTTATTTTGTTTTCTTGTTTCATAGATATATATTTGAGCGGGGTGACGCTGAAATCATGATTTTTCAACATAAGTTTTTCAGACCTCATCAGAATTTTTTAGAACTGTCCTTTATTTAGATCCAGAGATGTTTTATTTACAAAAACAACTTCCTAAGGTAGGGAGACATCCTCTGAGTCATTCCTTTATGGAATAGGGACAGTGTAAAAAGATAATAGATGATGATGACAGGCTTTACTCAGAGATCGAAATCAGTAAACTTCTTTCAAACAACAAACTTTTCCAACACAGATATAAATTTCAGAAATATACCATTGATGTTTGTACAAAATTTTTGGAAGTTATTTTAGTAAAGAAAATCTCATTTATCTTTGTCTGAATAGATTAGTGTATAGGTATGTGTATTTCCAAAGACACAAGCTGATAAATTGAAATGCAAATCAAAAACAAAAAGCAAAAGAAAACGTAAACAAAAATAAAATATTTACATAATATACAAGGGTAGTTATCAAGCAAAGTATCTCTTTAGGGCTTGGCCATTCACCGGGTAGGTGTCAAGTTGTCCTTCAAGATTCTACAATCGAAAAGAACTGGGACCCAACTTTTCAACAACTAAAAACGGTCCAAGCCATAAGCTTTGAAATTCTGTGTGCTCTCCCTTTCCTTCATGTGGTTTGTCCCACTTCAAGACGAGATCACCTACTTCAAAATTCCTATCAGAAGTAGAATTAGAATCGAACCATCTTTTAACCAATTGTTGATGTTGATCTAACTTACGTTTATCTTGGGCTCTTACCTCTTCTAGCTTCATCAAAGCGTCAATTCGGTTTTCTAGGGGGGGACAATCTTCTTCTTGAACTTTCTGTGATAACTGAAGCAAAGGAAGAAGAATGTGAGGTGGAAGAATTGCTTCTCTGCCATAAACGAGAAAAAAGGGGGATCTACCTACAACATCTTTTGGCATTACCCTATCATCCCATAGCGCATTAAGCAGTGCATTGTGCCAATTCTTGTGATTTTCAGCCATCGTTCTCTTGATGATTTTAATTAAGTTCTTGTTTGTTGATTCTGCCAATCCGTTGCCCTGGGGGTGATAACTAGCAGAATATTTCAGCTTAATTCCTTTTTCTAAAGCGAACTTGCTCATCTCAAGAGAGGAAAAGTAAGAAGCATTATCGAAAACTAAACAGTCAGGGATACCAAAATGAGTGATGATATTCGAATTTAGGAAGGAAATTACCTAACTGGTGTTGACAGTTCTTAGCGCAACAG
This sequence comes from Picea mariana, assembly GCA_032191745.1. Taxonomy (NCBI): domain Eukaryota; kingdom Viridiplantae; phylum Streptophyta; class Pinopsida; order Pinales; family Pinaceae; genus Picea; species Picea mariana. The sequence continues at coordinate 7,381 of JASDQU010259131.1, forward strand.
CTTCAGACCATCGAGTAAAGTAATCTGTGGCTGTCACAATAAACTTGTGCTGTTGTGAGGACGTAGGGTTGATTGGACCTATGATATCAAGGCCCCACTGCTGAAAAGGAGAATCTACTGTAACGGGCTGCAGCGGAAAGGATGGTTTTTGCAACCGCCCTGATGCTTTCTGATAGATGATACATTTACGACACAAGACATGGGCGTCTCTAAAAAGCGTGGGCCAATAATAACCATCTCTTAGAACTTTATGAGTAGTGGTGTCACCACCAAAATGACCACCAGCTTCTCCTGCATGCAACTCTAGCAAGACTTTTTCTGCTTCGTCCTTTTCAAGACAACGCATCAGTATGCCGTCAAAACTTTGATGAAACAGGATACCATTAACCAGATGAAAGGAGGTAGAATTTAGTCTCAACACTCTTCTTTTAGCGGGGTCAAGGTGACGGGGGGCTGATCTATGTTCAATACAGAATCTTATATCGTCATACCAAGGACTGACAAGGTTTTGTGCGCAATAGATTAAACTTTGATTGCTTTTCCCTAGGTTTGACGTATCGCTCTCTTCTTGCTGTCCTGCTTCTGAATCAACAACTAACTTACATAACCCTTGGCCTCTCACTATCTGAGCTGGGGTGATTTCTAAGTCATACTCCTGCAAGGAGGTGACCCAATTGGCTCTCTTTTCTCCTAGTTCCTTCTGCACTAACAAGTTCCTCACGGATAGGTAGGGGACAATGACTTTCGTCCTTGACTTCAAAAGATAGGACTGGAAGTGCTTGACTGCTTTGAAAACAGCGTATGCTTGCCGATCGACCGCTAGATAGTTAAGTTCAGTGCCTTTGAAAGCAGATCTCATAAAGGCAATGGGTACTTCATTTTTCTCGGCATTCTTTTGGGTTAGGACGGTGGCATAGGAACAATCAGAAGCAAAAGTATAAAGTGTAAATTCTGGGAAAAAATATGGGCTCATGAGAGATGGAGCGTCTAGTATGGCCTTATTTATTTCATTAAAAGCTTGATTTTCTAGAGGTCCCCAGTGATATTGGGTGTCTTTCTTAATCAAGTTCTGTAAAGGCCTGACCATTTTGGAGAAATTGGGGACAAATCTTTTCACGAAGTTAATCTGGCCTAAGAAAGATTGTATGGACTTTTTGGATGTAGGAGGGGGAAGTTTTGCGATGACTTGAGTCCTTTCAGGGTCAATAATCATTCCTTCACTAGACACAATAAATCCTAAGAGTTTACCCTGTTCTACTGCAAAGATGGACTTTTTAGGATTCAAGGAGATGCCGTATTTATGACATCGCAGTAGGCCGGCTCATAAATGAGCTAGATGATCATTTTTGTTTTTAGAAAATATAGTCACATCATCTAAGTAAACTACGATGGACTGATTGATTAAGCCTCAGAAAGCAATGTCCATTTCTCTCTGAAAAGTGGTGCCAGCATTAATCAATCCAAAGGGCATTTTGCGATAAGCATAAGTGCCCCACGGAGTACGGAAGGTAGTTTTTAGTTGGTCTGGTGGAGACATCAGGACTTGGTTGTATCCAGAGAAACCATCTAGTAAAGATAGCCTCTCGGAACCAGATACCTGTTGAAGGATCTGTTCCATGGGTGAGATAGGATACTTGTCTTTATCAGACGCTCTATTAAGGTTCCAGAAATCGACGCAGAGTCGGATCTCCCCATTTTTCTTTCGAACTGGGACAAGGTTAGAAACCCACTGAGTGTGTCTAACAAGAAAGATTATCTTAACATTTAGGAGTTTATTCAATTCTTTTTGAACGGTCGATTCCAGTTTGGGGTGCATTTTCCTCAGTTTTTGTTGGAAGGGTAAGGTTTGGGGCTTCATTGGGATGACACGTTGTATGATATTAGGGTCAAAAGTTTTGAGGTCATCATACATCCATGCAAAGACATCCTTAAATTCTTTGAATAATTTAATGAATGCATCTTTTTCTTGTTGAGAACATCCCAAGCCTAGGTTAATACACTGAGTATTTTCATTAGTTCCTAGGTTTACTTTTTCATAAGATAATGAGGAACTATTGGTTTTACAATTGACCGTCTTTTTAAATTTATCTTGAAAATTGTAAAACTTTTCTAATCTAATTACAGATTTGGGTATCGAATTTACCATGTCCAATAGAGCTTCAGGAGTTTTTGGATCAGATATTACTGTGAAATCATGCAAATTGTCTTCGTGTGTGTGTGTTCGTCTATCACTGCACCTTGAAAGGTTTCTTCCATGTGCAGAAAGTTAATAATCTGTTGATCATCATCAAATACTCTCCAGTTCGTCATGTTGTCAGGAATGGATGGAAGAAACAACAACTCGACAGAGAATGCGTCTGGGGACAATCCTTCTGCAGGAAGAAGTTTAGAAGCTACATTAGCTAATAAATCTGCTTCAGAGTTATTCATCCTTGGAATAGAATTTATATTGAAAGCAGAAAATTTATTCATTAAGTTCCATACCTCAGACTGGTAGCTTTTGAGATGCGAAGACAGACAGTGGATAGAATATCTTACCTGTCTAACCACTATTTCAGAGTCGCCGAAGACGGTTAAATTTTGAATGTTCATATCCAAATCTTTTCTGAGACCTTGCAGTAAAGCCTCATATTCTGCAGTATTGTTAGTACATTCAAATTCCAACCTACTTGCTATCAATGTTTTGTTTCCTGCCGGATCGATAATGACGTAGCCTGCTCCAGCTCCTTCTTTGGACTTTGACCCGTTGAAATACAGAGACCAAATTCGATTTTCTTCGGGTACATAGGATCGTTGCGTGGAAGGTGCTAGCTGCATATATGCTACAATCTCGGACTGTTGTTCTGGATTGGTGATAGGTGAAGCCTCGACCATGAAATTGTCGAAGAAGGTGTCTATCCCTTGCACTTCAGGTGAATCACCAGAAGGTGTGTATGGTTCGTTGGGATCGTTCAAATCTGTGACCATGAACTTAAGGTAGCGCTCATGATTTACTTTGATTTTATTAGGCTTGTCGTTCTCTGGAATCCATAGATGGGACCAATCTGTTGCGAAATAACCATGTAGTTTCTCCGACCAGTCCCTGCTTAAAAATAGACCATACACTTCTGGAATATCCACAACAATTATATCAATAACTTGATGAACCTTGGGGTTAGACGATAATCTAATAAGTACATTCTTAGTTCGCTTATAACTTTGACATTTGTTCAATCAAGTTGTATGATTTTTAAAGTCGAGGGTTCAACTTCAGCGTTAATCTTTTGGCAAACAGACCAAGGCATCACATTAGATGACGCTCCTGAGTCTACCATGCAATTGTGCACGTTTCTATTGAAGATATCAAAAGTTAATAGGAAAGGAGGTACATTTTTGCGAGTGCTAAGAGTAGTAGCTTTTGGCTTTTTACTCGCAGTTTCTAAAGTTACTTTATCTACATTATTTACATTA
>JASDQU010259134.1:3160-13313 GCA_032191745.1 Picea mariana
TAATCATTGATATAGCCACAAAAGTCATAAATGGAAAAGACCCAGAAAAAATCACCCCCAGTTGGCGTCTTCTAGGCTCCCTCAATAGTCTAAAAGCTCTTCTCAAGCCTTCTCTGACACTCATCACCTCACACATAAGACGAAGTGCCAACAAGGTGGTGGAAATTTTAGCCAATGCAGGTGCTGACTCTACTCAGCAAGCCATTTTCATTGACACAAGGTAGTCCCAGAGCTCACAATTGTGGCTCCATGTTACAGATGAATCCTCCTACGAAAAAGAGGATTCCCTATTGGTCTCTAGACTCCTAAGGCCAAGACAGAAAAGTGCTTAACGTGGACACTGACATCCTTTTTAGATCTAATTAAGCTATTGTATGAAGAGGAAGAAGAATGATGTGTACCTTGTTAACGACATTTGTCCTCGCAAAGTCCAAGATGAGCTCCAATCCTGAGCTCCTCGATAGGTCCTGTAGAACAAACAAAGATACAATGCTTCCTATTCTACTAAGATTATCTCAAATACAGATCCATCTACTGAAGACAAGTTCATGTGAAACAAACATAAATTTGAAAGAAACAGGCCAAGCATGTATATGTATTAATGAGAACAAACGAAGAGTACTTACAATCCTTTGATGAAGGTGCAGCAGCTTCTTCCAGCTCTCCTTGTCCACCCCTTTGCTCAAGTAATCTACACTAATTATGCTTCAATGGCATGTCGCTTATGGGATCATAAGTTTGGTGTGCTTCTCAATCTCCATCTATCCATTCACCATGAGGAGGCCTCCTTATATAGGCTTGGAGAGGCCTAACCACTTGAGAGATCTTCGGGATAAGTTGAGGATTCCTCTCCTTTAGTTGTGGATCTCCCATAAGATCATGCCTCGACCTCATATTCGAATCCAACCCACCTTCAAATATTGACAGGATTCTTCCCTGATTTCCTCCAACAAACCAAATTTCACCCAAAAAAGGCTAGCGCTCCCTCAAAAAGGGACACAGAGCGTTGGAACGCTCCCCTACAAAAGGGTACAGAGCGCTAGTGCTCCCTGATAGTATGTAGGGGAGCGCTCCCTTCCAAATTTGACTTTTGAGTGGCCTTTTCAGTGACAAAAGGCTTGTACTCCTTGTCAATTGATTTCTCTTCTTGAAGACTAGTCTTTGAGGTGTCTTAAGTGTTTTTACAATGTCGTTAGAGAGACGACATAGAGAAGATAATGTTTGCGACATTTGCGACCAATATGCGACACTTGCAATATTTGTAACGATGACACTAGCCATCATTGCAATGAGTGATTTTGATGTGTAACAGATTGCCCCCCAAGGTGTGAAGTCGGAAGACGATGATGACTGAAGTACTTTGTAGACTTTTTCAAGCAAGGGTATGGACACAGAGAGGCTGGAAAAAGATGCACACAACCATCAAACAAATATTATGACATGTTTCAAACCCAAGGTAGGCATACCTATGCTTGAGTGATAATGAATTTTTAGGTATGGCCACCATAAAATACATTGCGGATCCATAATTATATTGATAAAAGGTATAGCCATTGAAGATACAATGTGGATATATACTCCTATGACCTGAACTGGTCGTAGCCACGAAGAATAAACAGTGGATCTACGAGACGACAAGACATAGCCACGACCAATACAAAGTGGATCTATGTTACAGTATATGTGTCATAGTTCAAAAGAACTCCTTCGCAACCTGGGCAAAGTATATATAAGAGTGATAACTCAACCCAGGGTCTTCTTACCAATCCCAATGTAGTATGAATCTAACCATGTGAATAGATGTCCTGATGTCTAACATGGTAGAAACCACTTGATTACCGATCAATGAGGTAAACCATTAACAAGTGCAAGGGAAATCACCATTGATGTCAATGATTCCCAAGGTACTCTAGTACATTCCGTCGAATGTGAATGAATGAGCTGAAGTCGAGCATCTGTGGAATCACCTGATCAGGGGTTAATAATGTTAACCCATTGTCGGACACGAGGAGGCCTGCCTTTGAGGCATGCAGGTCCCAAGGTACTAATTGGTTTCTAACTCTAGTTCATGGATAATGTATTGAAGTCAATAGGAATACACTTGTCGAAGGAGGGCCTTGATGTATCCCCCATCAATGACATGAAATGAGCATAGAGATGTAATTGGTAGATCAAATGAACATGGACTGACACAGGTATTGAAACAGGATATTTGTGATGGCTGACTCTCGAGGCAGATACTTCCCTTGAACACTGAGGCACAACAACAGAAACGTGACATGGACCAAAACTTGATGATGCAGTGGATGCTGTGACTTTCGTCAGGTGACCCAAAGGAGTAAAAGAAACTCAGAGGATTGGCTTAGTGAAGAGGTTTAATAGATTAAAATGCATGCAAAGACAAAGTATCGTGTTCAAGGGCGATCGTAAGAGTTACTGGTAGTGTTCTCAAAAACTGCTTGGCTTGCTTCCTTCAATTTTCCCCCCATCCAGATAGATGAGTACCTCTTTTTAATTTAACGAGCTCGAGGAGGGTAACACATGCTTGATATGACTCACCTTCGGTAAGTCCCTCTTCCTTTGTTTAGCGGACTGGAAGAAGTAAGGGTTCGGTCACGTATGGGCCCTTCAATGTATGATTGTTTAATGAGTCCAGAGAAGGTAAACTCAGTGGTTTTTCATATTTAGAGAGTCCATGTACTAGTTGGAAAGGAGTGAAATGAGTAGCAGTTTTTACTAAGGTCCGGTAGGCCCAGAGAGCGTAAAAAATTTGTAGATGCCAGGATGTCTTGTTGGTCCCTACCATTCATTGGATCATAGTTTTGAGGACTTTGTTGATGGCTTCAACTTGTCCATTCGCTTGAGGATAGTACGGGGATGAGTTCTCATGGCGAAAACCCAACTTGGCATGCAACTCACTCATCATTTGGTTTTTAAAGTGTGAACCATGATCAGTGACAATGGCATGTGGAACACCAAAATGAGTGATGATGTGGTTAAAAAGGAAAAGAGATGCAGTACGATCATCATTCAGAAAGGTAGGCATTGCCTGAGCCTAGTTTGTAAAGTAATCGACGGCAACGATTATATAACCGTGCCCCCCAGCTGAGGTAGGATTACATTGCATGAAATTAGTGCCCCATTTGGAAAAGGGGCCGATGGCAACAATGGGATGCAGCGGAGCAGGGTGGGTTCGTGCCTTTTTGTGAAAAACTTGGCACGGTGGGCATTTTTTGACTGCCTCAATACAATATTTGAAAATTAAGGGCCAAAAGTAGTCGACACATAAAAATTTCTGAGCGATAGCCATCCCAGAAAGATGACCACCACATGCTCCAAGGTGACAGTCATTAAGCATGCGTTCAGCCTCTTCATGAGTTAGACAACGTCGTAGGATAGTGTCAATGCCATAGTGGTATAAAGTGTCGTCGATAATAAAGTAACGAAGAGAATGGTGGCGGATACGACGGCGTTATTCCCTAGAAATATCGAGCTGAAAACGTTGGGTCCGGAGATAAAGAAGGATATCTCCATACCAAGGATTGAACGTGCTAATGAGGAACAGATTTTCCTCCGGGAGAGAATCTCTGGGCTCAGTATCTTCATCAGCACGGGGAAAGTCGCAAATAATCTCGGCAAACACCAGGGACTTTTTAGCTTTGGATTTAGTGAACTCGAGATCGAATTCCTGAAGGATAACGATCCATTTGGAATATTTTCCACTAAGAACTTGACGTGTCAAAATGTGGTACATGGGGTTTGAGTCTGCAATAACTGTGGTGGTGCGTAGCAAAATGTAGTGATGGAATCTCTAGACAACGATGACAGCTGCCAGAGCCAACTTTTCAACATGTGAATATCTAAGTTCTGGACCAGATAGACTTTTGCTCAAATAATATATCACGTGTTCCTCGTCGTTAGGGTCCTCTTGAACTAACACCATGGAAATAGTGGAAGTGGAGGCTGCTAGGTCAAGGATATAGTCGTTTGTGTAATTCGGAGGATGTAACAAAGGAGCGTTGGTTAATGCATGCTTAAGAGCAGTAAACGAGCGTTCAGCAGTGTCATCCTAAATGAAAGGGGTGTCTTTCTGTAACAAGCACATAAATCCTTTTGTAATCTCAACATAGTTACAAATGAAACGACGAAGAAAGTTTTCTTTCCCCTGCAAACTTTGGAGTTGTGTCAGATTGTTAGGTGGAGGTAAAGCCAAGATAGCCTTAATTTTTAAGGGATCCACCCGAATCCCATCCTTGGAAACAACGAAGCCGAGGAGTCGGCCTGATTCAACAGCAAAAATACACTTATGTGGGTTCAAACAAATATGGTAGAACTGACATCGAAGAAAAATAGCCCGTGGATGCCAAAAATGGTCTGATCGATTGGATGAGTGCGCAGGTAAGTTGTCAAGGTAAGGTTCCACAATATGTTTGATATCGTGGAAATCGTAGGACAACGCTCGTTGGAATGTAGCGCCATAATTTTTATGGCCAAATGGTAGCTTCCGATAGGTGAAAGTTCCCCACAAGCAGATGAAGGTTGTCTTATGTTGATCAGCCGGTGAAATGTCAATCTGGTTATACCTCGAGAAACCATCCATGAAAGAGAAAATTACGCTACCAACGCAATTATCAATGATCTGGTCGATAAAGGGCGTAGGGTAGTTATCTTTCAGACAAGACTTATTGAGGTCCCTATAATCAACATAGACACAAATGGTTCCTTGCTTCTTAGTAACCGGAACAATGTTCGAAACCCATTCCGTCAATAATTTCTCAACTTCTGCCTTAATAGTCGCAGTCTTCTTAGGATGGACCGGGCGGAGTTTCTGTCGAACAGGTTTTACACCTGGGTAGGTTTTAATCTCATGCACAACGATCGAAGGATCGATCGCTGGCATCTCTTCATAGCTCCAAGTGAAGACATCGCGAAATTATTTAAACAAAGCGGTATAGGAAACCACTTCCTCGGGTGTACAATTAATGTTGAGATTAATATTTTCTACGATACCTTCCTTGATTGAAATATATATTTCGACCGTAGAGGTAATGTTGCCTAAATTCCCTTCAGAAATAGCATCTTGCATAAGTATAGGTGATTAGGGAAATTGGACAACATCAGGGGGGGAAGATAGAATGTATATCTTCCTGGATTTCTTCAAGAGGTGGAAGAAAAGAGGATCAATGATGGTTATCATCCCAAGGTACGTTTTCGATGCTAACCATTTCCATTATTGATTCATCAGAAGGAAAACTTTGGGAAATGTAGTCGAACGCAGAGGTCAAGGAATTTAATCACGATGGCATCGAGTAAGTGTCGGGTGCCAAGAGATGTTGGTCATCCAAGGAGGGAGAGGTTGATTGGATGGAAACGTATGAGGTTTCGGCTGGACTAAGTGGCATGGTGTCACCTAGTGCATCGAATTCCAACGGACTAGGTACAATCCAAGGGTCAGATGATTCCAAGGATTGGTAAACCATAGTTGAAATCATATTGATTGTGGCAACATGATGTGTGGTGGGTGGAAGTGGTGTAAGGTAGGTACCCATAAGGCTAGAATCTTTTAACAAGCCAACACCAACGCTTTCATACGTGATCTTGTGATCTCCCAGAAAGGGAATATTGTTGGTAGCAGGAGTGCGAGTGTCAGGTGTACAGAAATCTAATTGATCGACGGTGACAATTTTTCCTTGATAAGGAAATTGCACACATCGAAATACTAACGAAGCAATGATAGACATAGCATAGAACCAACTTATTCCAAGCAATAATTTGTAATCGAGAGGAGCATCAACCACCTCAACATCAACAAAGATAGATTTTCTGCCCAATTGGACGGACAAGGACTGCAAAAGTTCATGGGGATGAACACCTCGCCCGTCGAATGCACATAGAATCATTGCAGATTTGTTAAGTGGGGGCGATTTTAAGCTTTTCCAACAGGCTAAAGACATGACACAAGTAGAGGCTCCCTCATCCAAGATAGTTCGATGGATTTGTTGATTATGAACAACAATGTCGACTTAGAAAGCAAGTTGATGAGAGAGTCGAGGTGAGAAATCATCCGGGTTAAACATGATAGTGTTGGATGACTCGGGATCAAAAGCGCCAATAGCAGCCAAGAGTGTTCTACATTGACTGGGGCAGTGTTGTAGAACTTCTAACGCAGACATAGCACAAGGTGCTTGTGCCAGATCTTCAACAATGTTGTAGTTCTGGGCGACATGTGAACTAGGATTAAAGGTAGATTTACAGATAGTTCTCTTAGGAGGGCGTAAGATAGAGTTGAACGTAGGTTTCTCAATCTGAAGTGGTCCAGACAGAGGACTAACGGAGGATTGTGATGGATCCGATAAAGTATCGTTGGTGACTTTTACTTTGTCAGGTTTAACTGGAGTGTCATAAGTCGTAGAGCAAGTGGTTAAATCAATCCCATTGAAGAGATAGATATGGGCACTTGTTGAGGTTTCATCATGAGAAGGGTGGTTGGAACTACCCCCTGGAGAGGGGGTTTGAGCAACCATAGATTGTTGCTGAGGAAAAGGTTGAGTAAGCACAGTGGGTTGGGAATTCCCTTTGAAAAGTTTGGCCACTTCAACGCATGTGGACAGTCTCGAGTGTAGTGACCGTCACCACAAATAAGACACAAGAATTTCGGCTTCTGTTGTGGTTTCTTTTCATTAGAAGGTGGTGGGTTTTGAGCTTTGGATTGTTCATTATTGTTCTTTTTGGTTTTGTTCTTTGTTTTCTTCTTACCTCCGGTTTGTTGTAAAGGGGCAGATTGAACTGCATTCACCTCATATATTTGAGTTTCGGGGGAGGTAGAGGAGGGTGCGGTCAAATTGGAGGTGGATGCCGGAGCAGATCGATTAGTTGTTCCAGTCGACTGGGACGAATATTGTGTTTCGACGGAGCCAATAATTCCATCCGCATGTGATGAATATGAAGGTTTGGATGGATCAGTAGTGGCACGGGTAGCATTTGGGATTAACTCGTACAGAGTACCAGACTGTGAATAAACCAAATCTAAGTACTGTGCCCTGGCAATGGCTTCCTCTTTAATGACTACACCACCCATGGTGACATTGCGAGAGATCGGGGGTAACAGTGATTTAGTGAACCATTCCGCCAATAATTGGTCAGGAATGACTGCTTTGATCAACCTTCGTCATCGTCTCCACTCATGAATATGATCAGAGATATGAACGGAGTTTGTCTGACGAAGGGAGGTCAAGATTTCGGTACCCATTTCATATCGAATGGGTAGTTGAAAGTGTGTGAGAAAGGACATGGCAAGGGAGTTAAAATCTTGGAAAGAACTGCGTGGAAGTTCGATATACCACTTGGTTGTTGAGCCCGTAAGTGTTCGCTGGAAAAGATGTAAACGGATAGAGTCGTCCATTAAGGAGTTCGATGAACACCATAAATGGAAATTCATCACATGGTTATTTGGGTCTTCACCAGGTTTAACGTCAACTTTTTGAATATCAGAAGGTAGTTTAGCCGAAATCATTGGCCAGAAAGGATAATGACGTATAGGATCATTGGTCAACTGAGACAAGTCTGGGAGATCCAGAGTAGCAAGGAACAGTAGTTATTGGTTAACCTGAGGGTGATACTGGTGTGGCATAGGAACACCAGTAGGACCATAAACTGGATTAGGTGGATAATTGTAACGAGTAGGTCCTCCTACATACGGTTGTTGTTGACCAAAGTAGAGAGGATTTGAAGAGGGTTGAGAAGAATTTGGGAGCAGAGGATAACCGGATCGGTTATGAGGATTATAATTCGATTGATGGGTTTGTTCATAAAGTGGATAGACATTTTTTCCATAGGGAGGATAAGTTTGTTGTTGTCCTTGAGGCTGTTGCCCCCGGGGAATAGTGGATTTCCCGGAAAAGGAGTGTGCCAAGGATTGGGCATTGTAGACGCATTATGTCCAGAAGGTTGATGATGGGCTCCATTTTGAGACTGCCCCCCAGTGTGAGGTTTCCCTTCAAACAGAGGTTGTCCTCCCAACAGAGGTTTCCCTCCAAAAGGAGGTTGTCCCCCAAATGGAGGTTGCCCTCCGAAAGGAGGTTTCCCCCCAGCATGAGGTTGAGTCCTTGGAATTTGGAAACCAGACATAAATGACTGACCAGTGCCACTTGATGGATTAGATCCACCAATACCAGTTCCTCCGGGTTGTTGTAAAGGTATCGAGCTTCCAGGTATAACCTGGGTAGTGTTGACAACGAAAGGATTCAGTGCTTTGTACCCAAGGGGAAGTGACGAAGAAGGCCTAGATGAAAGTGGCGTACCAATGGGAGCTTGACTAACCACCACATTACCGATGGTAATAGTCACAATGTGAGGGACCATCATGGAATGGGCCATCTGGAGAGAAATAGTGGAACTTTGACCAATAGACTACATGTTCGGACCAACGGACGATGTGGTTGAAATGACAGTCGTACCAATAAAATGATCTAAAGTTATGGTATAGGTAACAAATGTTTCAGGTAATTGAGATATAACAGGTACATTGGCACCTATGCCTAATCCGTAAATGTCTCGCAATGTGCGAGGTGGGCTTTGAATTATATCAGTCCAAAGTGGGTCTCCGACTTGTAGGCTTGAAAGAGACCCATTTGGGATTTCAGAAGGATCAATGACAACAAGTTCTCTGGTTGAATTCATCTGGAGAAAATGCCTTTCATATCCTGCAGGAATGAGGAAAGCCTCCATAGGATCCATAACAATCCGAAATTTTTCTAAAGAAGTAGAAACTTCCTCCTGTGAGTTTATAACATCGTGGACCTCACTCTGTTGAGGAGATCCCTCCATAGAATGAAGGGGTAAAGGGGTAGAATCTTCCATATTTTCTGGGGGAAGGTCTTGTACCCTACACGAACAACATTGAGGTTCGATGTTGAAGGAAAAAATTCGACGAAAAAAATATATGGCCAACTAACGACAAAGAAGCAACATACACTAATCAAATCTAGGAATCAAACCAAGCAAACAAAATTGCTCTCGATGATCGTACTAGTTGGTGATGAAATACAACGTCGCATGATCAAGTCAAGAAGGGGCTAGGATATAGTGGAACAGTTACAATGGCGACCTGCTTAACGGACTTTCACCTTGGTGCAAGCTTCTATGCAATAATTATGGATTTACCCTCCAAGAAGCCCGAGTGAGTTTGACCGATGTTTGTTCCAGGTACAGTGAGACTTCCCTTCACTGTCACCTCGTGTAAGTACCTAAATATTATGGCAACTAAGGACACCAACTCGCAGTCAGCCCCTAGGCGGGTATAGTCGACAGTTCGATCTGAACGTATGAGCAAGATAACAAGTCTAAAATCTTTCGAGAGAACTCAGGACAAGTGGACCGATAGAACTCCAGAGGACCCCGAATGGATTCGGAGTTCACAGAGCACCGAGACCAAATGAAACCAGTTGAGCCTCAAGAAGAACCCTCAATATACGATCCGACCACTACAAATAGTTGAACCACGGAGGGATAATCTCTGTAATTCTCCCGAATGCGACCTCGTGCGTAACACATGTGTGAGAGGAGGATCCGAGAAAGCCTATACGACAGTTGGATTTTTCTCTCCCTGCTGCAAGATGCTAATGTTTTTTTTGAATACTGTGGAGAGTTGTACTCACTGCCTAATCCAAAGTGTTAATCCTAGTTTAATGTTGGTGGAAGATTCTAAAAACAAAATGTTCTAGATAAATTTTAATTAGCGTTAATTTTGCAGCTGTTCTTTACTCAAAGGGTGTATGACAATGAAATTGATGGTATTATGACTCAAATCCCCACTACTGCATTTGGTTCAAATTCCGACGGCGTGTTCGACGCAATTGCCACTTTCCATTGTCGAAAGACCGACAAACCTCGGACCCCCTCAAACGTCGTTTCACATGACGTCGTTTTTTCGACGACCTAGTTTTCGTCTATATTGCTATGTTTCAAATGTGGCAAGAGAGACGTTGCAAACGTCACAAGAGAGATGTTGCAAACGTGGCAAGACCGACGTTTCAAACGTGGCAAGAGAGACGTTGCAAACGTGGCAAGAGAGACATTGCAAACATGGCAAGACCGACGTTTCAAACGTGGCAAGTGAGACGTTGCAAACGTGGCAAGTGAGATGTTTCAGACG